>MJUU01038705.1:104446-150828 GCA_002080025.1 Modiolus philippinarum | reverse complement strand
TTTTTTTTTTTTTTTTTTTTGGAGTGGTGGTCTGAAATGGGTTTTAATGGATAATGGAGCTTTTGGTTGACATGACAACAAGCCAGAAAACAGAAATTTTGCAAAAAAAGGCATTTTTTTAACAATTTAAGCAAATATTTATTAACTAGAGTATAAGGGGAACCCCTGTCCAAATTTTTTTTTTTGAAAATTTGAAAAGGGGGCCAAAAATTACCTACAATTCAAGGGGAACCCCTGCCCAATTTTTTTCAATGGTAGTCTGATATGGATTTTAAGTTTCTTTTGCGGCGGGGGATATATGGCTACGCGTAGCAATCTTGTTTCATATTGTCTTAATTTTTCCAAAACGGTTTGAGATAGGGGTCAAGTTTGAATAGCAAAAGTGCTCATCTTATTAAGGAGTACAATTTTACATATGTTTGACAGGTTCACATCTCACCCAACATGGCCACCACCGGCAAACATAATTAAACATAGGATTCTATGGGAAAATATTGTTAATTCCTGAAAGCAATTTCGTGCATCAAGTTGATATTATGGCCGCCCTGCAGATCTAAATTTGAAATTGGACCCTACGGGAAAATATTGTGAATTGCTATATTCTTGAAAACCGTTTCATATATCAAGTTGATATTAACATGGCTTGGTAACAACATGATTTTCATTTACCATATCTTATTCATGTGTGCCATCCACAAACCCAAAATTGTTGCCACTAGGGACCAAAGTATAACATAGGACCCAAGGGAAAATGTTGTAAATTGTTAATTCTTGAAACCCGTTTCATACATCTAGTTGATATTAATAACGCATGGTCACATGATGGTCGTAAAACAAATGTATGATTTTAGTACCAATCATTAATCCAAGATGGCCGCCAATGCAGATCTAAGTTTAACATTTAACCTAATGTGGAAATGTTGGAAATTGCAATTTTTTTTTTGGAAAACTTTCATATATCATGTTGATATTAACAAGGCATGGTTATTTGATGGCCATTTACCAAATTTTATATATTTGAAAGAATCAGAAAAAAATAGATGGCCGGCCCGGAAAGTACAGTTTAACATTGATCTTTATTTGAAAATGTAACTTGTATATTCTTGAAAACCGTTTCATAATTGTAATTTACTAACTAGGCATTTTAACATGACAGTAATCTACCAGATGCATGATTTTACTACCAGTTTGCTGTCACTTCAGATCAATCATTTAACTCCGTTAGAAAATCTTATTTGATCAATAGCCACCAGGTGAGCGATACATGCTCACCTGTGAGCCTCTGGGTTTTAGTTGTGATTGAATGATTTTCATATATGTATTATTTAATGCATTTTTGATGGGTTTTTTTTGTTTTTTTTTTTTTTTTTTTTTTTTTGTTTTTTGTTTTTTTGTTTTGTTGTTGTTGTTGTTGTTTTTTCTTTTTTAATTATTATTTTTTTTTCATAAACAGCACAATTTTACATATAGACCACTTCGAGCTTCAAAAATGCCAATTATCAATAAATTGGAAAAAATGATAGTCTCGAAAAAAAACATTTTATAGGCTGATCAATTTGATTTACGACTCCTTTTCGTGCAATTAATCTGATTAATGTTGTTTAAGACCGCATCTTTCAATTGTTTTATCTTTATTCAACAATTTGTCGTTAAGTTGTAAAAGCTTTAATAATTTGTCACGATAAATACTTCGTCATAAAGCCCTTGTGCTCTACGATATTTTCCTGTATATATTAGTTGTCCCTATTTATATTCATAACACATTGTCAAACAGGTACCGTGATAAATGAATTACGAGTTTTCTGATAATTTAAAGTATTTCCAGTCAAAAATCTTACGAAGATTTTAAGGTGGTAATTTATGAACTTCATGGGTCTGCTTAATTATTCTGTTTACTTATTTTTTTATTTATCATTTTATTTAATTTTATGCCCCCGTCATCATATGTTTGTGGAAGTTTCCCTTTACAGCTACAGTTGTTTTTTATCCTGTACTGGATTTGCCTTTACTACCTGAATTGACATGTTCAACACGGTGGGTGTCTTCTAAGAAGTAGGAGATGCTTACTTTACAGCTTATCTTACCCATGGTTTTATTGGGTCTGTGTTGTTCACCTTTGTATGTGTGTGTGTCTTCATTTTTCTTGGCTATGTCGTACTCATGGTAAGTCTTTGTTTTCTTCAATTTTGCCATTGTCCTTGGATTTTGCAGTTCTCACTTACCTTAACGAATTCAAGCATATCATCCCTGTAACGTAATGAATGTAAGCTACTTCCCAGTTTCTGGATTTTTGTTTAAGTTTCTGGCATATTTTAACTACATTTCTATGAAAACGATGATAAGGAATGCATTTAGTAATAAGCTGTTTACGAGTAGTGCCATTTAGATATTAAGAGGCATTCTCTGTAAGCATCAAAAACACCTGGAAATGAGGGGTCTCAGATTTTGATGAAATTTTGTATATAAAGGTCAAATGTAATCCTGACAACAAAATAAAATTTGGTTTTTGCATTTTGAGCAGTGGTTGTTATGGTAACCAGTCATGCCCAAATATGGCTTCAAAAATGCTGTCAAAGCGGCCAAAACGAGTGAAATCTAAGAAAGCTCTAAAAGAAAATACGAATTAACTGGGGTTATATTACCATATCAGTGATTAGATAATGAGTAATCAGTGATTAGATTAGATTTGGTCATTGTAACCTTTGAAACAAAAAGCAATGAAATGACTTAAGTCAAAATTTGGTTACCATGGCAACAAATATCACTAAAAACGACAATTTCCAAAAATGGAAAAATGGCCAATTTTGCCCATTTTTTAGTGTTAATTACAAAAAATTACGTCTATAGAAATTCATTAAACTTACTGAGCTTCCAGTTTAGTATATTATCTTTAAAATATCAAAAAATAAAAATGGTGATATTCCGATTTTAAAAAATAAATAATTTTGAAATTTGCGGAATAGTGATTTTCAGATTTCTGTCAGAAAACCCAAAAATAACCATTCTTACTTGTATTTCAGTCCCTCTTCAGCAGATAGTATTGATATTGAGTTTATTGGTCCATTTTAAAATGAGAATGCTTAGCATATGCTAAATGATCTTGACATTCTATCTCAAGGTCACGAAACTCATATTCCCAAGGTCAAATTTGTGTCAAAAACCGCTCGAAATCTGTAATTCGACTTGTTTTTCCGCCAATCTTCGGTAAATTGTAATGATGTTGGGTATCTGTTTATTTTAAGAGGAACATGCTTTTTATATCTTGGTATATGCTATATGACCTTGATATTCCATCTCAAGGTCACAAAACTCAAATTTCCAAGGTCGAATTTGTGTCAAAAACTGCTCATATCATATCTGTGTTTCGACTTGTATTTCAGCCCATCTTCGGTAGATTGTACTGATCTTGGGCATCTGTTTATTTTAAGACGAACATGCTTTTTATATTTTCGTGTATGGTATATGACCTTGATATTCCATCTTAAGGTCTCGAAATTTTTATGAAAAACCGCTCAAAATTTGTATTTCAACTTGTATTTCAGTCCATCTTCAGTAGATTGAAATGATGTTTGGTATTTGTTTGTTTTAAGATAAACATGCTTTGTATATCTTGGTATATGCTTAATGACCTTGACATTGCATCCCAAGGTCATGAAACTCGAAGTTTCAAGGTTTTGGCCACAAATATTCTCACTTCATACTATTTTCTCGGGATCGATATTGAATATGCCAGGAATAAGCTTCTGGTGACATTATGTAAGCAGCCAACAACCATACGGATGTTTGACCTTGAACTCTGAATGTCAAAAGATAATCGAGGCCATTATTTATCCATAAGATCAAGTCAAAAGATAATCGAGGTCATTATTTATCCATAAGATCAAGTCAAAAGATAATCGAGGCCATTATTTATCCATAAGATCAAATATTGCTACAAGATTAATATTCTTGTTTTATGGTTTCTTTTGTTTCTTTAATATACTCTGGTGTATAAGAATAGTGTACAGTTGCATTGTTCTGACCAGCATTTGTTGTTTATAGCCTTACTGAAAGATCAAAAACAATCGAATGCTTCAAAAGCTGCCATTGGCTCAACCCAAGTCCAATAGTGACCTTAACAGAAACTTTAACCTTAGTCCTTCCAGCTGAAATTATATGTAAAGGTGACATAATTCTGGAATTATATTGGCTACACCCCCAAGATCTATCTACTGAAAAAAAATTCCTCTATGATTTTAAGTCGCTGAATTACTGATTTTGACAAAAATAAATGAATATGTGGGTCCATACTTATGAACTAGTCTAATATAAAGTGTTGCCGTATAATAGAGATGTGTATCTCATTAAAGCGCCCACATGATCAATACACAATATTTAAAGCAAACTACACATGTATTAAAACCAATTTAGTGCGATTTTATTTTTTCATTGATGTAAAAAAAAGTAGGTCAGTGAACCTAATTTTGGTACCTCATAATATGCATTCCCTGAACAAATATCTTCCAGCAACCACTATAGAAGCTGGGATATGAGCCTAAATTAAAATGTTAATAGAATAAACGACGAAAGGATGCGGAGTAAATCAGTGTTCTCCCCAGGCCCTTTTAGAGTCGGGGTACCCTGATGCTATAATTCTTGACCCCGATGCTTTCATCATTAACCCTACGCTATAATTTTTACCCCAATGCTTTCCAGGCAGATATTTTACTTGATGCTGTATTTCTAGCTAGGTACATGCTGAATAAACAATATAAAACATAAAACATTTAAATCATAATGCTTCTGTATTTTATGTAAAATTATATATAACTATCATCAATAAGTAACTAAAACTGTTACAAAACAAAAGTTATTACGTCAAAGCGTCATCTCGCGCCAGGCCAAACATTTACCCCTACTCTATTGAAAAATCCCGGGGAGAACACTGAGTAAATGCACATGATACAAAGTCTCTACAAAAACATGGTAAAATCAAGCAAGGGAACAATGTTTTTATTGTTGTTCTGCATCTTGCAGTAATCACGAAGCCTTCAACAATGAACTTTGCTCATACCCCATGGTAAGTTCAAGACAGCCCCTAGCACCATTGTGAGTGGAATTTTTTGCTACTTGTCAAATAACGCTACGTCGTTATGGATGCGGGATTGTCAACAAACATTAATTAAACTTGCAAAATACTCTTACAATCAATGTCATCCGTTGCCCGACAAAAGCACTAGTGTCTTAAGCTAGTGGACAATCACAACATATAGCTGGAAGGACTAAGGTTAAAGTTTCTGATAAGATCACTATTGGATTTGGGTTGAGCAAATGGCAGCTTTTGAAGCATTCGATTCTGTTTTTGGTCTTTCCATAAGGCTATAAACAACAAATGCTGGTCAGAACAATGCCGCTGTACAGTAATCTTATAAACCAGAGTATATTTAAAGTATGTACATGTGCCAAACGAAAAAACCATAAAACAAGAATAATAATCTTGTAGCATTATTTGATCTTATGGATAAATAATGGCCTTGGTGATTATTCAATATAGATTCCGAGAAAATGGTATGAAATGAGAATATTTGTGGCCGAAACCTTGAAACTTCGAGTTTCATGACCTTGGGATGCAATGTCAAGGTCATTTAGCATATACCAAGATATACAAAGCATGTTCATCTGAAAATAAGGAAATACCCAACATCATTTCAATCTACTGAAGATGGACTGAAATACAAGCCGAAATGCAGATTTTGAGTGGTTTTTTTTACAAAAATTTCGTGACCTTGAGATGGAATATCAAGGTCATAAAGCATACATCAAAATATAAAAAGCATGTTCGTCTTAAAATAAACAGATACCAAACATCATTACAATCTACCGAAGATGGGCTGAAATACAGATGTTTTTGACACAAATGTGCCCTTGGAAATTTGAGTATTTTGACCTTGAGATGGAATATCATGATCATATAGCATATATACCAAGATAAAAAAGCATGTTCCTCTTAAAATAAACAGATACCCAACATCATTATAATCATCCAAAGATGGGCTGAAATACAAGTCGAATTACAGATTTCGAGCGGTTTTTGACACAAATTTGACCTTGGAAATTTGAGTTTTGTTACCTTGAGATGGAATATCAAGGTCATATAGCATATATCTAGATATAAAAAGCATGTTCCTCTTAAAATAAACAGATACCCAATATCATTACAATCATCCAATGATGGGCTGAAATACAAGTCGAAATACAGATTTCGAGCGGTTTTTGATACAAATTTGACCTTGGAAATTAGAGTTTTGTGACCTTGAGATGGAATATCAAGGTCATATTGCATATACCAAGATATGAAAAGCATGTTCCTCTTAAAATAAACAGATACCCAATATCATTACAATCTCCCGAAGATGGGCTGAAATACAAGTCGAATAACAGATTTCGAGCGGTTTTTGACACAAATTTGACCTTTGAAATTGGAGTTTCATGACCTTGAGATGGAATGTCAAGGTCATTTAGCATATCCTAAGCATTCTCACTTAAAAATTGACAAATAAACTCAATATTAATACCATCTGCTGAACAGGGACTGAAATACAAGTAAGAATGGTTATTTTAGGGTTTTTCTGACAGAAATATGAAAATCACTATCTCAGCAAATTTCTAAATTATTTATTTTTTAAAATCGGAATATCACCATTTTTATTTTTTGATATTTTAAAGATAATATACTAAACTGGAAGTTTAGTAAGTTTAATGAATTTCTATAGACGCAATTTTCTGTAATTCACACTTAAAAATGGCAAAAATTGGCCATTTTTCTAGTTTTTGGAAATTGTCGTTTTTAGTGATTTTTGTTGCCATGGTAACCAAATTTAGATCTAAGTCATTTCATTGCTTTTTGTTTCAAAGGTTACATTGACCCATTATCTAATCACTGATATAGTTATAACACCCCAGTTAATTCGTATTTTCTTTAACGGCTTACTTAGATTTCACTCGTTTTGGCCGTTTTGACAGCATTTTTGAAGCAATTTTTGGGCATGACCGGTAACCATAGCAACCACTGCTCAAAATTGATAAACAAAACTTATTTTGTTGTCAGGATTACATATGACCTTAATATACAAAATTTCATCAAAATCTGAGACCCCACCTTTCAACCATATGGCAGATTCTTTGATTCTTACAGAGAATGGCTCTTGAATGTCCATATCTATTATTAAAATCCTCAATATCTGTAATCATGTTGTAAAAGTTTGGCTATGATAGTAAGGTTACGTTCATTAAAATCGTCAAGAGTAGAACAATCGCGTACGAATCGTACCATTTGAGAGGTAAACATCCCGTAGGATGGAGTTTGAGGAATGTCGCCGTCCAGAAAAGGAAAATTAGTAATAGTGAAATCAAAATCATCCCTTTTTCGTAAAAGTTTTTATTTTACAAGAATCAATGATGGTAGTAAGATTGAGAAAAAAAAAACAGTATTTCGCATCATTGTAAGCTTTATTTGTTTCGGCTCTTGTGATCTAAAAATTTCCCTTGTGATTTATTCTAAATGACGCGGAGCCAACTAGCTTCCGTGATTTTTAGAATATTTTGCAAGGGAAAATTGTATATATACTTATCAACAAAAGAAATTACAAAATACCGAAGTTACTGTTAATGCATATGTCTATTTCACGAAAAGATACATGGATTTTATCAAAAATTTTATTTACTTTCTGAAAGAAAGCAATAAATCACATATAAAATGCATTATTTCATGCTGCAGAAGTAACATTATGTCCCAAAATATCTTTGAAATTTCAGAACCATATACGTTCTTGGTCATATTTCTGTTGGGTCACATAGGTTATCTAGAAAGATAGTTCCTTAAAAAGTATATAGATTTTTAAATAAGAACATCGGTTATCATCGTTGATTTTGGATTGAGCGGGGCATCAGTTTTCTTCCAGTTAGATAGCAGGAACAACAGATAACTAAATACCGAAGTTCTGTGAATTTAATTTCTGCATATGCGCATTTCGACAACTTATGTCTCTTTAGTGCAGTTTTTTTAGCAACGATAATTTTTATAAGATCTGTGTAGTTGGACAAGTCCACAAGTTAATAGACATTTTAATGACTCAATCAGTGAAAAGTATAACGTTACAAGTTATGTAACAACTGAAGAATTATTATCCATCACTAATATCAATGGTAGACAATGTTAAGAACAGAAAAGGGAGACAACAAATCTCGTAAGTACTACAATCAAATTACGACCTACTTATAAAGCTTTATATTTTTTTCATTCCTGCTGAAGATTGGGGACATTCATCTAAACCCGGCACTTGCCCGTCTAAAAGATTACCAAAACATCCGAGTACAATATGTTCTAGAGCCAGTAAAGGTGTAATAAGTTCCAGTAAAGCTTTGTCGTGTGATTGTTGTACGCAGTGGACACACAGCAAATGTACCTTGAGCTAGCCGGCAGATTAGCGGCGAGCACTCCTTGACCCATCTTTCAAAATTACGTATTGTCATTTTCTCTCCTTTCAAGATTGTGGTCATGGAGTTAGTGGTCTACCTGTATTCGGTTTTCTTCGTATGAAAAAGAAAGGAAATGGGGTTAATGTCAAGGAGACAACATTCGTATGTTTATTATGCCATAGGCAAACGGGACAGATAAAAGTGAGGTTTGGGTACCCATAAACCGGTTTAACCCTACCGATGGGTTTTGCTGATGCCAGTATCAAGTCCGGCTGTCCCGGGTTCCTATTGTTGTTTATGTTTGTCTTTTGTCTTATTTGTGTTTTTCCTGTGTAGTTCCCTGGCAGATTGTGGCATGAAGTTATCATTTTCAGCCATTGTAAATGTTTCCTGTTGTCCCTTTTAGTTCATTAAACAAAATATTAGAAAGTATATTCAACCGTATGATAGAAGGATAGATTCATAGTTTTTATGTGATCCATATCTGTTAGAACTGTTCCCAAAAGTGATCAAAAGTAGATACAAATTTAAATAATAACGACACTGAAGAGCATGTCATCAGTATCAATGTTATTCAAAGTGACAGGTGTTTTGAACAAGTTGACTTTCCGAACAAGAGGGGTCTGCATGTTCACCACATAAATACTGGATCGTTATTACCCAAAATCGTAGAACTAAGATCAATGTCTAGTGCTTTTAAGAAAAAAGCAGCAGTGATTGGGGTAACGGAAACTTGGTTAAATTCAACTATATCAGATACAGATATTCAATTTGAAGGTTATTCAGTATTGCGAGGGGACAGAAATCGAAATGGAGGGGACTGTGTTTGTACATGATGATTTTTGCCTTCAATACAAAAACAGATGTTACATCTAACAAAATTGAAAATATTTGGCGGAATTTCTACTGCCTAGATTAAAACTGATTCTTATTGGAGTTACTTATAGACTACTAAACAAGATAGATTTTGTAGAAAAGTATCAACAAGTATAAAGTCATCTTATACCTGACATTGAAAAAATTATTCTGGATGATTTTATTTTTTGTATGTTAACTTGAAATTCTTAAAAAAAAACAAATATAAAAAATTTTACCAGTGTAACGCAATTGTTTAATTTTCACAAATAATTGAAGAACCAACTAGGGTAATGTCTCAGAATTCTTCTTTAATTGATCTCAGTTTTGTGAATACACAAGAAAATATATTAAAATCAGGTGTGTTAAATTTTTTAATGAATATCTCATGACTGTTTGTATAAGAAAAATACCAAAAATTGTCATAGGAAAACATAGGTATTTTAGATCAGGTAGCACCGCTTTAAGAAGTTCGCGTGAAACAAAGAACGGAACCATGGATGACTTATGAAATTTTGAACCTTATAAGGGAAAGAGATCATTATTTGTCCTTATTTAGGAAATATACAAATTCTGATGATTATTCTAAGTACTTTTATTTCAGATACAAATTTTAAGAGAGGTACAATCATCTAGATCAATATACTTCTCACCTAAAATATTGTGGGAACAGTTAAAAATAAAGTTCTAGATACAGAGATAGTGCTTGATAAAATTATTGTAAAACTATAGTAAATCATATAAATGGTTTTTTTTACAAATGTATCTTCGGAATTAGTCAAACGAATGCCATGAACAAAAAATTTTTATGATAGAACCTCAAGACTTTTTAATGATTTGTATAGAGTTAAAAATCCAAACAATAAAAAAGTATTTACATCAAGTAAGTGTATATAAAGATTTGCCTTCTCTTAATACATCAAAAAGTACATGTCTAGATGGAATACCTGCTAAATTTATAAGGGACGGAGCCCATATTATCAAAAACCTTTAACGTCGATTATTAATCAGTCTATAAGTCTTGGTGTTGTACCACAGGGTGTGAAATATGCTAGAGTGAAACCTTTATATAAGAAAAATAGTCCGTTGGAAGTGGGTAACTATTGATCAGTTAGTATTGTAAGTATATGTCAAAGATCTTAGAAAGATGTGTTTATAAAATGCTAGTAGATTTTTTGTAGGAAAATAATATGTTGTACAATCTACAAATGGTTTCAGAAGTAAATTTTCAACTAATAAATGTTTAATAAACATACTTCATTATATAAGAAGTAATGATAAAATGATTATTAACTGGGATGATCATCTTAGATTTACAGCAAGCTTTCGAAAATGATATTTTGTGTAGAAAATAAAAAATTATGGGAGTTGATCGATTGAATGGTTTCAATCATACTTAACTAATAGAGTACAATTTTTAACATGCATTTATGTTATGTCAGATGCTATGAATAACAAAATACCGAAGCTACTGTGAATTTAGTTTCTGCATATGCGCATTTTCGACAACATATGTCTCTTCAGCGCAGATGAAATAAAAAATATTGGAAATTTATCTTGTGGAGTTCCTCAAGGTAGCGTTCTTGCCCTCTTTTATTTTGAACTTATGTAAATGATATGACTGTCATTATTGACATCGACTATCAATTAATTTTATATGCATCTGATAGTGCAATATTATTTAGTCATCGGGATCCAAAAGATATATCTGAAAAATTGGGTAGGGTTTTAGAGAACTGTTCAGATTGGCTAATAGAAAATAAACTTTGACTTCATTGGAAAAACAGAATGTTTGCTGTTTATACCACCGAGTAAGGTCAGATTTCAGTGTTAAATGTTAAAGCCATATTATTAGATCTACTGATCATGTTAAACATTTAGGTGTACCCATTGATGAATATTTAAATTAAGAATACGGTATCTCAAGTATTGTTCAGAAAGTAAATTCTAGACTAAAATTTTCATTTAGAAATGCTAACTGTTTGGATATTAAGTCAAGAAAGACTCTTGCAACTGCACTAATACAATGTTACTCTGATCATTCTTGTTCATCATGGTATAGTATTATTGGGAAGGGGATGACAAAGAAACTGCAAAATAAAATTGTTAGATTAATTCTTGGCTTTAATCCTAGAACTATTGTTAATTGTGAAGCATTGGAGAGAGTTAATATGTTATATGTTGAAAATATAGCCAAAGAACTCAGAATAATCCATGTTTTTGATATATATTATGGGAAGGCTCAAGGTTATCTTTCGAAGCGTTTCATCTGAATCGTACTAGTACAAGAAGTACAACTAATATGAACTAATACAAATATTATAGTAAATATTAGTTGTACTTTTTATTACTGAAAAATCAGCCTTTAAATCAGCTTTACATAAATACCTAAAACAAGAAGCAAGAAATGCGTAAATCGATGATATTATTATACCCCACTCGATAGAGTGTGGGGTATCCTGGATTCACCTTGTCCGTCTGTTCGTCTGTCCGTTCGTCCGACCGTTCGTCCGAAAAAGTGAAAACGTGAATTTTTCGTCGCATTTTTCTCAGCTTCTACAAGAAGGATTCATTTCAAAATTGGTATGCAGACTCTATATGGTTGGTTGTAAGGAACGTCCTATTTTGAGTCCCGTCAGATTTGCACTTCCCGTTTAACGAAATGTGGACTTAGTTACAAAATGTAGTGAAAAGATGAATTTTTCGTTGCATTTTTCTTTGCTTCTACCAATGGGATTCATTTCAAAATTGGTACGCAGCCTCTATATGATTAGTTGTAAGGAACGTCCTATTTTGAGTCATTTCAGATGTGCACTTCCTGTTTGACGAAATCAGGAAATGTGGACTTGGTTACGAAATGTAGTGAAAACATGAATTTTTCCTCGCATTTTTCTCAGCTTCTACAAGAGAGATTCATTTCAAAATTGGTATGCAGCCTCTATATGGTTAGTTGTAAGGAACTTTATATTTTGAGTCCCATCAGATGTGCACTTCCTGTTTGACAAAATGTATATTTAGTTACAAAGTGTAGTGATAAGATGAATTTTTCGTCGCATTTTTCTCAGGTTCTTCAAGAGGGATTCATTTCAAAATTGGTATGCAGCCTCTATATGGTTACATGTAGTTGTAAGGAACGTCCTATTTTGAGTCACGTCAGATGTGCACTTCCTGTTTGATGAAAACTGGACTTGAGTTACGAAATGTAGTGAAAACACGGTTTGTTTTAACCAGGGTTTCAATGAGTAGCGGTATACCTAGTTGCCATTCAGCGACAGTTCTTGTTTATTTATAAAAATAATTTTAGGATTAAATATTTAGATATTTTAATTTTATATATCTATATATATTTTAACATCTGGTGATTTTTTGGAAGAAGGACTCTATTGGAAATAAGCTGTTATAGCTTTATGAGTTATCCTTGGCAATCAATGCACTTAAAAGTTACTAAGGTATGTTTTATATGTATATACTTATATTTAATACTCAGCTTAACATTTAACTTTTAAGCTACTGTATGTTAATCATGTATTGTACTTTAAAGCTTAATATTTAACTTTTGAATTACTTTGTCATGTATAGTGCTTTGTTTTAAATGTATAGTTATATACTTCTGATGTTGCCTAAATAAATATCACTATTATTATTATTATAATCAAAGAAGTAAATGTTTGCCACAATTTAAGATGGCAAATTGTTTACCTGATGTCCCACTTACTGACACCAAATAATTTAATTATCTATCAATTATTGGTAAAAATCGGCTATAGAGCGAAAAATTAACATTCTGGATTTGCATCGTATTCGCTTCGGAATTGATTTGAAAATGGAAGTAACAAGTGCTCCATGGCGGTAAATACATAAATGCTAAAAAAGAATTTTTAAACAGCTTTATATCAAGAGATTTACATCATTAACTGTGTATCATTACTTTTGTTGACTGTTTTACTTTTGTTGGTTGTTATATTTATAACGCAGAGCTAGGCTCTCCGGTTTCTGGAAAAGTGGTATTTTCGGATGATAATTGGCCATGAATTTGCGACCATGTCCATCTTCTTATTTTTTATTGTAAATATACCAAAACTTCGTATTGGGGGAATGTTGTAGCCTTATTTTAATTTAGTTAAAATGCATATCAATACAATATGTAGTCAAGATACTATTTAAATATAAAAAAGTTAAGATGACACTTTTATTGTTAGTGCAAATTCTTGAAACTATAACTGCTATTTTCCTTATATTTGTATGTATTCTTTAGACTGAAAAAACTTTCAGTATGATAAGCGGGTTGAGCTCTCAGACAAAGTTTTGGGTGTTGATATTTCATGTGTTTTTATTTAATTTGCACTGAAAAGGCTTAAATTTTCATTATGATCAACTACAGGAACTAAATTTACAATAACCGGTATTTTTATGTTTAACAAAATTTCTAATATACCCTTTTTTAACAACTTAAAATGTACTAAAGTCATCTGCGAATTTATTTTCTGTTTTTATAACAACGTTTCAAATCTATGCAAATGTGCTTTTGTTTGTTTACCATTCTTTAGCATTGAAATCGATGAGAGATGGGGAAAGTCGTTTCTCGTCTCTGAACCATAAATTACATCATTCATACGAAATAATGCAAATAGGAAACAGTTCTTCTATGAACAATGAGGACAATTAAAAATAATGTACTGATTAATGCTTTCCGTATTTACATAGTTTCATTCCTTGTGGAAAACCAATGTTTAACACTGAGACATATCAAACGGCGTTGTAATCAACGTCCTATTCAGGAAACTTATGAATAAAGTCTGTATTCTTGGCTCACGCAACCCATAATTATGTCTCTACAATCGTTGTGCTTTTTGCACTGAAAGACAATAAATTGAAAAGTTAAAAACAACGGCAGTAGAATACCGAAGGAACAAAGGAGTGAAATTTACAAAAATCGAAGTCCAAAGACACGGCCAAAGCGAGAACATAGAAAGCAATGACGTTAGACACAAACAACCAATGACGTTAGACAGATACAAAGCACAGAAACAGAAATTACAACATTCAAAACAAAGGCACTCACAGTGTGAACTCCAGTAAAACTGAGAGTGATTTAAACTGTTACAATTTGTCTTACTGTTACATATTATTCCTTGGGTAAGATATGATTCAGACAATGAAATAAGCACCATTGTTGAAGGCTTCATGGTGACTTCNATGTACATATCCTTTCCTTGTTTATAACATGTATCTACTGCATTTGGGAAGGCTAAATGTACACTGCTGAGTATTATCGTTAAAGAGGTTGTGGTGAAGGGTTATTTTCGAACAGGGTACTTGATCTTTATTTTTTTAAGTATAGCTACAACGGAGTTAGAAAACTGAAAGAGCAAAAGAGGCGTTAATCTCAAAACTCAAATGTTAAAAAATTGATAACAGGAAACACCTACAATGGCTGAAAATTATAATTACATGCAACAATTTGCCAGGGAACTACACAAGAAACCCACGTATAAGACAAAAGACAAACGTAGACAACGATAGAATCTCGGGACAGACGGACTTGGTACCGGCACTAGCAAAGGCCAGCGGTAGGGTTAAATCGGTTTATGGGTACCCAAACCTCCCCTTTATCTGTCCCGTTCCCCTATAGTATAAAAACATACGAATAAAACAGGTAGACTACTAACTCCATGACCACAATCTTGAAAGGAGAGAAAAAGACAATACTTAATTTTGAAAGATGGGTCAAGGGGTGCTCGCCGCTAAACTGCCGGCTAACTCAAGGAGCCTAGTCTGCTGTAGAACACTGTCGCACTACGGAAGAAAAATCAAACTCAAAACTTCCCGAAGGGCTTGGTCAGGAATCATCATAAATTTCAGTAGACATCGGCAGTATCAGTGAGAGGCCAGTATGTGTGCAAAATTTTCAGGTCACTAGCTCTCAAAGCTAATTTAACGGATGCAAGCAGAATATCTTGCCGATATCCCCTATTACGTAAAGAATGTAAGTTACGTCCCAGCTTTTCTGGATTTTTAATCAATTTCTGGCATTTTTTAACAACATTTCCGTAAAATTGAGGACTAGAAATGCCCACAGTAATAAGCTGTTTACGAGTAAAGCCATATTTAGATAAAACATGTTCATATCTATTGTAAAACTTCTTAAATGTATTCAACAACTTATGAAATCTGTAACCATGTTGTAAAAGTTTGGCTGTGATAGTACGGTTACGTTCATTGAAATCATCAAGAGTAGAACAAACTCGTGCGAATTGTACCAATTGAGACATATACACCCCGTAGGATGGAGCAAGGGAATGTCGCCGTCAAGAAAAGGGAAATTAGTAATAGTGAAATCAAAGTCATCCCTTTTATCATATATTTTGGTTTTGATTTTATCAGAGTCAATAATAATAGTCAGATCCAGAAAGGGGCAACATTTGGAATCATTGTTAGCTTTATTTAATTTCAGTTGTTGTGGATAAATAATGTCTACATAATCTAAAAACTGGGGATTATCAATAGTAAGGATATCGTCAATATACCTGCTGTTTTCATTGAAAATAGAAATAAGTTTATCACTGTTAGGTATGATTCCGTTTTGAAGTTTTTTCATGAAATCTCGTTCGTAACAGAAAAGAAAAAGATGCACAATTTGTACCCATGAGAATACCTATGACCTGTTGATAAATAGTGTTGCCAAAACGAACAAAAATATTGTCCAGCAAAAAATTGAGAAATGGCCAAAAAGGAGAAAACATTATGACCAACCACAAAATGTGAAAATGCAAACACAAGATTGAAACATACTGAACTCTTTGAAATTACAGCTTGAACCCACATACAAGCAGAGAGTGTCAAAAAATAAAGAATATTTGGTGTAAAGAATAAACAAATTACTTAAAAACTTCATCTGCAACAATACTTCCTCTTAAAACATTCATGTACATGAATTTATGCCATTTAGTTCAAACTTTTGTAACTCTATATTATTTCATTTTAAAGCCTATTATTAAGTTTCAAGTAGAAAAGATTGACAACCATATCCGTTGCAGTAGAGTAAGTTTTAATGATTTGTCACAGGAAATAATGCAAAATCCTAGAGGAGGATTATGTATTAACAATTGTGTAGATAGAGATTTGGTTTCCCTGTAATCGGATTTGACGTATGATAATATGTTGAAATAATGACATTTATTCAGCACAATAATATTGTTTTGCATTAATTTGAAAATCAATTAGTGTGCATTGATTGGAAACGTCGTTTAATAATGTAAAAGTTTGAAATATGATCTTCCTAAGTGAACAAATATTCCAATATACCATTTTCTGTTATGTTATGAGAATTCCGCTTGCCGCTTTCAATGAATAGACTTGACATGTACAAGCCAGTGTCAAACTACAATATTTTTAGTTGATTCACAAGAGAGTAAATATTGTATGTTGTTTTCGTTGTTTAAATTTTTCAAGCATGGATTTACAGAACACTTGCAACTTGTCAGTCTATGGCTCTACTCGATTAGTTTTACCTTTGAGGTAATAACTCTTTTTAATCTATCAATTGCATTTCCTGCTTCCACTTATATTTAGCAAGTTTTGCAAGGATTTGTTAAAGTATATTTGGAAATGAATGCAATTACCTGTAGATTTTACACTTATACTGGCCTCTCATAGATACTGCCGATGTCTACTGAACTACATGACAGTTCTTTACCAAATCCTTCGGGAAGTTTCGAGATTGATTTTTCGTTCGTGGTGCGACAGTGTTTTACCAGTGGACTAGGTTACTTGAGCTAGACGGCAGTTTAGCGGCGAGTACTCTTTGACCTATCTTTCTTAACCAGACTAGGTTACTTGAGCTAGACGGCAGTTTAGCGGCGAGTACTCTGACCTACCTTTCTTAACCAGACTAGGTTACTTGAGCTAGACGGCAGTTTAGCGGCGAGTACTCTTTGACCTATCTTTCTTAATCAGACTAGGTTCCTTGAGCTAGACGGCAGTTTAGCGGCGAGTACTCTTTGACCTATCTTTCTTAATCAGACTAGGTTCCTTGAGCTAGACGGCAGTTTTAGCGGCGAGTACTCTTTGACCTATCTTTCTAAATACCGTTTTGTCCTATTCTTTTCTTTTTCGGGATAGTGGTTCTAGTATTAGTAGTCTAACTGTATAGGGCTTTATACTATAGGGAAACGGAATAGAGAAAGTGGAAGTTTGGGCACCCAGAAGCCGGTTAACCCCACCGCTGGATTTGGCTAGTGCCGGTACCACGTCCGGCTATCCCGAGTTCCTATTTTATAAGTGTTTGTCTCTGTCTTTCAATTGTGTTTTTCTGGTGCAGTTCGCTTATGGATTTGTGGCATGTGATTGTGGTTGTAGGTGTCTACTTTTATTTTTTGTTTGTTATTTATCTATGGATTCTGCTATATATCATTTAGTTATAACGAAATATAACACAAATACATTTCAAAACTTTATTAACATTTAAAAACTTCTAACCAATGGATAACAAGGACGAAAAACAGTCACAGTAACATGTAATATCTAATAAGGTACATTGATACGGAAATATAACATTTTCCTAGTACATAAAACAACAATTTAACAATTACCTGATTGATCTATTAGGGAAATGGCACTACAAAACTAAGAGTTATAGCTGCCTTGCTGATTTGTAGAGCGTGTTACTTCTTTGGAAGCAATCTTAATTGAATGCTAATATAACACGGGGTGATGTTGACACATTATAATACTTTTTATTTCAAAACTTTGAGGAAAACAACTGTGCAAGATCAAAGTATTGCCACTTTAACAAACTTCATTTACTTAGATAAATGATGTCGAACTGATTTTATCGAACTGATAAAATTACAGGTATGAAAGATTTAGAGTAATGCAAGTTTCGAAGAGCTTAACAAACAAGACATTTATTCGCAGGAGCTATAGAGAAAACAGTTTCAAGTTATTCATTATGATATGAGTAAAATGAAAAGATATTGTCAAGCATATTCTCGATTGGTATGTATACTTTTCATCTTAAATTCATTTTATATATTATTTAAAAGTAGTTCCTTAATGGCTTCACATCTACATTAATGTTTAGTTTATTTAAGATAAATTCTGAATTCAGTACATGTCAGATGTAAAATCGAAGAAAATAAAGAAAGGACGAAAATTAAAAGTAAGAACCAATCGAGATTACATATCATTATGGATCAGAAAAAATGCTTTACAACAGAGAAATCAGACCAATGGACAGCAGATACACAAAATGTAAAACTGTGCATTTTTCTTTCTCATGAGGAAAAAATTCTCCTTTTTTACTTGACCACTTTGAAAATAAAAATCAGAAATTTCATCCATGAATGACACAAATTCCCTGACTTTTTCCATTTCAGTTTCGATTGATTGGTATCAGTACAATTCTGACACATTAAAACCGCCATTATGAACTGAAAAACTTTGATTATTGGAGTAAACCCATAAATGTTATGACAATTGTACTAGAAGATTATCTCTGAAAAATTTATAAAATAATGAAAGGCCAACTCAACTTTTTAATTGTTAATGTGATTGAACTAACATTTTTCGAGTTGGCAAGAGAACTATTGCAAACGTTGTATAAAATTGATAACTGCAAGTTACAAGTGTGCAGACGGCTGATGTAAGTGATTCGCTAACTTATGTGTCTAATGCACTCGTGGGACTAAGGTACAACGATGTTATCGTCTTAGAAACAAATTACAGATTGAAAAAAGAAATACTTTCTTATATATAAATTTCATTACCCTTTGGCATTGAAAACCACTTAAAAGATGATAACATAAAAATGCAACAAATAGAGGTAAACTAATGTTAAAAAGTTAGTGATGCGTTATATTTACAATGATATAGCAATATAAAGTACAAAAATATGTTACTGTGAACTAATCCAACAATACATATCTAAAAAATTATCTTAATCAAAATAAACTAAGCACGGTTAAAGCTCAAGATGGCAGAATTTTATAAATAAACTATCAACAAGAGTCCCTTGATTAGTTGATATTGTTTTGTCAAAGTCAATATTTTTTTTTATCTCGAAGCCATGAACTGGCTGGAGAGATGTTAAAATGACAAGAAAAAATCACGTGAGGCTTCAAGCCTACTAACAGCTCTAAAAGATGATCTTCGTGCTTACGATTTAATATAGTGCGCAAGTTTCTTTCAAAATCGTATACATTGTGTTTTTAGTTATATTTCTTCATTTCTTTGATTTGAATACAGTGTTGTTTTATTAAATTGAAAACAATATGCATGCTTATCAAATTACTCTTTTTTTNCTGTGACAGTGTATTGTATATATTTATAGCAATGAAATCGACATGCGAAATCACACAATCCGATTATTTTCACGTATTACGGAATAACTTAATACATGCAGACGTATGCAGCAGTTCTTTGGATGACTACGAAGTTTTGCCACGTGTTGATTTTCAGGACTTCGAGATTCAGCTCCATCGGAGCTTTGATTACTTTTATAGATTACACTAAAGAGTTATTATAATCGGTAATTTTTTTATAACCCTCATCCATTTAGTTGTGAGGATGTAACAAAGATGTTCCAACAAATTATTTTGAACAGAGCTAGGGAAGAAAACATATAATATTGAAAAACACAAACGAAAAAGACAAATTCAGACACATTTTGATCTACCGGGGGAATATTTTTTCACTATCGTCCAATTATTTTTATACCCGACTAATTTCATTATAAAACTTATTTATCTTCGAGTTCTTCTATTCTTTGGTGAATTGAAACCTTATAGTAATGAACTTCTGTCATCTTTGCACCGATTCAAATAATAAATCGATGACACACAAAAAGATTGACTTTGGAAAACTCGATTACAGATGCATTTAGCCAAGAAGTTTTTCTATCACATTTATTTAAGATTGAATTAAACCATCGTTGGTGCATTGAAATTGGAAGAAATTTTATCATCAGGAAATACAATCAGCGAAATTGCCTAATTACATGAAACAAGCATCAAGAAAACAACAACGATCGTATTATGATACACTAAATGCATTTATTTGTAGATACTTTTGAGGTACCTCGTGCGAACAATTAAAACATCAATAATGAAATTGGAATTCCCTACACAGCTATGAACTACAGTGACAAACATTTCCTAAATAGAACATACCATTATTATCAATACATTAAACAAGTAATAAATATCTCAAATATGAATAATTCAACATGTTAGAAAGGCAATTTGTATTCATTCCATTGTTAGCATAAATCATTGCTATTGTTTGAATTTACTTTCAAATCTTACATTCGTTCGGTTTAATTAGGTTTGTCAATATTTAACGTTTGTCCTGCCTTTTCGGCATCAGTTCTAAATTATCTGGTAATATTTGACATTTTCTGTGTATTCAGATATCAATTTCATGTTATTATTGGTTATTATTTATGATTTTTTAATACTGCTATTGACATATTGTATTTGACGTGATGGAGTAGACCATTCATTGACTTTAATTAATACTTGAGTAGTGCATTTTAGTCACTGAAACCCAAGCTTAGGCAATAAAAGCAATGAAATAAATATGTTGTACTTAAGCAGCTGCATTTTAAATTTAAATATATTTTGACAAAGCATTTTTCATTGATTAGCTGTACATCGACATTAGAATAAAGACTTTTTCTTAATTTTAGTTTTTGTTATCTTAATTCATTTTATTTTTGCGTATGAGTTTGTTTTTCTCTTGTTTTGCATATTTATTTTGAGTTCCTTGGTTTTTTAAGCTCATCATATTCTGTTTAACGCAGAAACTTAAAGTGGTTTTGAACTTAATCAAAATGTAAAAAAATACATATGTTCACTAGTTCAAATGTAAAAATTAATAAAGTATTAAACAAACTGAACAACAAAACGTTAGCAATTATTACCTTCAATGAATATCGGAGTTGAGACGTCTAGTGATACTTGGGAAATACATGTGGATAAATTTTTATCACGCTTAATTAACGACAGTGCATACAGTCTGCTTCAAACGGAATATGTCTCTAGCCATTCCCTAATTATAGCATATTTTTTACATCTTTGCTTCACTGTTGTCTTTGTTTTGTTTTTGTTTTTAATAGGGTTACAAGTTAAGGGGGATCCTATGTCTCCTTGCCTTTATTATGTTTCACAAATAAGAATACGTCTCTCTTTCGTTAATCTTGTATGAAAAAAATTGATAGATTTTTGAAGCTTAGTCTTGTCTCCGTGAATTTGTTTAAAGTAAGTGAGAACCGAACCGTCAATCCCAAACGAATAATTCAAGGACAATGACAACATAATAATATCAGAATTAAGTAATATCAGAATTGCTATTAACATGGCGTAATATTTTTTGACATTTTGTTTTACATTTTATATTGTATACATGCTCAAGAAATTTTTATTGTTGCATGGATATAGTCATTGTTTTGGAAATTAATTTATTGATTAATCAGTGTATCGTGCAACTAAATTACTTATGCATGACGAATTTTGATTATTTTCGATCCTTATAACATATTTAAAAGCCAAAATCTGGTATTGATACAGATCTTCAAATCTTTTGCAGAGAAATACAGTATAGCTAATCTTTTTTTTCAATTCTAGTGTGATCTGTAGCACATGGTATAAAAATTTGACAATGATAGTTATCCACATTTACTAAATGCTGATAAGCAAACAGAATGATAAAATGAAATTCTGTTCAAAATACCTACCCAAAGGGCAGGTCAGATTCTACAAGAAAGAGAAAAAATTTCGAATAACATGTTTGTCGGTAGAGGCTTAGCTGCATTGGTTGCTTTAATTTTTGTTAAGTAAAGTATATCACTTTATTCACATTCTTATAAGTAATACATATTTTTAATCCCTGAGTTAACTTTGAAAAATAAAATTAGAAAAAAAATAATGCCTTGGGTTGCTTAATATCAACAGTAATACCTCAGTTATTTACTTTTCAGGTAGTTTTAAGTGTACTTTATAATGACATTTATAAACTGCATTCACTCACAATTTCATATATTCCACAAGTTCCTTACACACAAAAACGAGAACGTACTGTTTTTAAGCTATGCTCATGTATTCAGTGAAAACGATATAAAGTAAATAATCTAGACAGTCCCTATACTAATTTCATTTGAGGCAATTTTTCTGAAGGTTTTAGGCTTCTGACTAAATCGATCCAGTCAATGTCCTTTTTTATCGAATTTAAAAGATTAAAACAACTACAGGAATATGAAAAATAAAGGAAATGGGGTAAATGTATAGCATGAATGAAGCTGAAACCTATGGTAACTACTTTAAATAACAGTCAATTATTGAGTAGTGAATGATGTCATTAAATATATATGACGAAAGCTTTTGGTTCAAAAAAGTTAAAACTTATAGGATCATCTGAATATAATTTGAATGAAATGGTTTTTTTGGGGAAGAAGTTTTAATTAAATCAATCGGATATAGATCTTAACCGGACATGAACTTTTATTTTAATAAGCACAAAATGCTATGTATATGAAGCATTTTTTTATTTGGAAACCATCGGCGAGATGCCATAATTAGTAATATCAATGACCGACAGTATTTGGGCTACAGCATGTACAGTTGTTTGTATGTTTAAAATATTTCTTACAAATTCCATATTAGATATTTGATTGTAACAGCTTTAAGACGGCAGAAATGTGCGAATTGTTGTCTACATGAAATTCTCTTTTAATATTTTCCCGAGGGTATTCACCAGCCCAGTAGTCAGTACTTCGGTGCTGACTTGAAAGCCAATTTTAACTTCCAATATCTAATTTTTGTAAATTTTGTTGAAACTAAGGATTATCTCCATAGCGCAAAGCTCTGTCCTTACCTAATTTTTGGCTTTCCATTTAAATTATATTGGTCATCTGTTCTCTATAAGTTATAAATGGTGAATAAAAGGATATGGAGTAAATGCACATGAGACAAAGTCTCTACAAATACATGGTAAAAAACAAGCAAAGGAACAACTTTTAAACCTTTTTGAATTAATGGTCTTCCAAATATTTAGATTTTTTCTACACTGTTGAGACATAAGTTGTCGAAATGGCCATATGCAGAAATTAAATTTACGGTAATGTCGGTACTGTTCATAGTACTTTTGTTGTTTTTGACACAATTCACGTCTAGATTTTATCTGCACTGAAGAGACATTAGTTGACGAAATGCGCATATGCAGAAAATAAATTCACAGTAACTTCGGTATTTAGTTATTCCTTATAGAGGTGATCTCATTTCATTAAAATTATTTTGACAGGATATGCCTTTTCAAAACTAGAAGTTTTCCTTCTTTGAAGAAACAATCAAATATTGAATGAAGCAAATCTAGTACATGAAATTATCCAATATTTGAGTTTACTTAAAGACAGTACTGTTCATTAATACACTCAGACAATTGACCATACATACTGTTGACTTGATAAGTTGTAATTTTATCTACAAAAATAATATGTTGTTTCTTTGTACAAATGCTCTAGCTTGTCTTCAAGCTATGTTTAACGAACAATTTCACACAGGAAATATGATTCATAGTTTCGGCCATCTGTCATAAAAACATTTCATTAAATTTTTTTGTCCATTCCTATCTCCACATCCAATCTGCTTAATGTTAATTTGTCTGTTCCTGTCTAATCTGGTAGGCAGGCTCTTTTTTTATTTTTCTGTTGAGTTCGGCACTCGACGCTTGTCTCTGGAATTGTCCGGCTTGTTGGCTAATTTTGCCTGCATTTTCTTCTTTATTTTAAAGACGGATTCTACAGGTAAAGATATCACCTTTAATGTGCCTAGGGACTGAGCTTCTAATACAGCAGTGATGTCAGGTTCGTTTACGGTCAACTCGATATGTTCCATGTTATTAGATAGCTCATAAACGGCACTCTGTTCTTTAGTCACGGATTCGTTTAATAAATGCATCGCTAAAAACGTTTGTCGGTCTGATGCATATTTCCTCATCGCAGAAATATCATCTGCAATTTTTTTCACACTTTCTCTCCTCCTTTCGATTTCGCCAATTGTCTTCTCAGAGGCTACCTTGTAATCAGTTTCTCTCGTGTTTAACTCGGCTTCCATTTTTTGATCTAGTTGGTCCAGATGGTCTGTGATCAGACTACGGATCAAATTTTTATGTTTGCGACATTGAGCAATTTGATCCTCGAATTTTCGTACATATTCTTCTCTCTCTTTTTGCGCTGTTTCTAGGTACGCAGAAATATCGTCAATGCTTTTTTCGATATCACTCAAAAGTTCTGATGATTTAGAATTGTGCACTACATCATTTAATGGTTTCAAATTATGGCAGTCCACATGATTTTCTGAGACGCATCTGACACAGCAAGGATGTCTATGGTCTTGACAATACATTTCATACTCTAGTTTATGGTCTACACAACACTGCTCTGTTTTCAGGACAAAAGTAGGAATTTCACTATAGTGTTGTACTGGAATTGTATGATGTAACTTAGATATTTTGGAAATTTTATGGTGTTCTGCACACGTTTTACACAGTGCCTCTTCACACTCAGGACAAAAAGTCTCTGCCGTAACTCGAGATTTTTTCTTTTGTTCGCAAATACTACATGCAGTCTTAGGTTTTGGGGGATGCGTTGCTGAAAAAGAAATGTACTCATTGAGTTACATAAGCAATGATAGTTCATTTATAACTTAAATGCTACATGGGTCATCGCTTCTGTTAGTGGTCCAATGTTAGAGGGGAGTATAGTATGCATTTTTGAAATCACGTTATCATCTGATTTAAAATTTTGATATACTTACACTCTAGCTTAGACGGGTGAAAAGTAAAAGGAAATTGCATCATTGAGATGTTATTTAATAGCAATGCCAAATAATTTTACGATAATGTGCTATTATTTCATTCACTGTGGGATTTCTAATGCATTAAATCTTTGCATGTCAGTACATCGTTGATGGACTATCTTAACGATAACTTGGTGTACATTACAATACGAGTATCAAAAGAAAAATTATTATAACAACAACTGTGTTTTGAAGTCACCGATATTCAAAGTCACTGGGCCGATTTTCTCCTTGGGGACTGTTAGTCCTCGAGGGTATTCACCAACCATGTAGTCAGTATATTTGGTGCTGGACTAATTTTTATTTGGAAACTTGAAATATCTAAATTTTTCAAAAATTTGTGTTATACTAATGAGTATCTCCCTACTTCACAGCTCTGTCATTGGCTGATTCTTACTTTCTGTTTAGATCCTATTGGTAATTTGTACTTCATCGTCTTTAACACAAGGCATATCCGGGTATATGGATTTCCAACTGTTTTTTTTTTATCTGCACTGAACAGCCATATGCAAATACTAATTGAACAGTAACTTCGGTATTTTGTTATATATAAATGTGCTGGCTAAAAATGCTTACATGTTATAAAACACCCATGGCCACCACTCCAACACCCGCCAACAATTTCCTGATTTTCACCACTGTTCCGCTTGTTATTTTTATCTTCATTACGTTTTCTACACCCTAAACCGCTTCTCCTGTTTTTAGCTTCGCAGTTTTTACAACTTCCCGTCCTGACTGTTCTGTTCTCTGTAGTGGTTGTCGTATTTTCATTTGGTACATTGCGACACCTACAGTCTCCCCAGCAAGACGGGAGGCAACTCGACATCTTGGTTTTATGGCACTGTTTTACAAATCATTCACACGTTATCCTGGAAAGAAAACAAATATGTCTTTATTGATGTGAATATGTAATAATAAAATTTGAAACTGCAAGATTCATCAGTGAATGGGGCTTTTATATGTCCTATCATGCAAAAATTCAATGTAAATAGGATATCAAAAGGCTAATGAGAATAGGCCAACAACCGCAAAAGATATCAAAGCCAAAATTAAAACAAACAAAAAATCAATGGCACTAAGCAGTTTATCAAGGGAACCTTCCCAATGAATGGAGACAAAATATCTTTCAGAAAAAAAACAGTTTCCTTTCAGTATGAAGATGAAGAGTAAAATAATTAAGTTGAAAATTATAAAGAAGATTGTCCTTCAACGTTTTCTAGCATGTGATATTATTCTTACGTTATCAGTTCAAAAGATTCACCACAAGTAAAGAGTATTACAACAAATGAACCCACTTTAAATACAAAAATACCGATATCGTTCGATTTCCACTTATAGCACAGAGAAGCATATTTTTATTTTTCTTAATTCCACCTTATGACAGAAAGCTGCGATATTATTATTTGGCATTTCAAACAAGCCTTGAAGTTGGGATGTATTTGCCAGTCCAAAATGTATAACTTTAATTCGCTACCCGAAGTATTTGCTACTAATGGCATTTCCTCTCTTCACTGAGAGGGTTGTAAAATATATTTCTCTAATTTCTAGCAAATTTAACCAACGCCTGATGGTATGACAAAAGTATTTCACGTCTCTAGTGAGAGAACAATTCAGGTGAAATTTCCCGCCAAATTTATTCGGAACATAATCCTCGGTGTTTTACATTATGTCATTATAGAAACATTTTCTACAACTTAAACTCGTTAATTATGAAATTTCATAATGAACTAAGTTCTCGTTGTAGAAACTATATTTCTCTATTTTTGTTCTGTTTTCACGTTTCCTGAACAGTGGCCAAAATACATTTCTCTTCTCTAGACAGAAGGTTGTTCTCAGTCATTGATTGGTTGACTTTTTTTAAATTACGTCAACCAGTTTGAGGTTTTCCGATTTTACTATTGTAAGCCATGGAATAAACGATCATACCTGATGACGTCACGTCAAAGAACACATTAATTTGCAGCAGATTGGGGCCTGATTTTGTCAAATTGAAATTATAAGCAAAACAGATTCCACGACCATATCTCCTGCGAAACAACATTTCTACACTTTCGATGGTTAAATTATCAAATATTTCAAGCGTCCGACAAGCCTGGCGTTTCAAAAATTGAAAATTTAACTATCTCCAGTGTAAAAATGTCGTTTCTGGCTCCATGATGTTGTGGAATCTATAGTGTGTAAAACTACGTCAACTGCGAGTTTTACATTATCAAAAAGAAAACTAAACCATCTTTAAAAGCGGGTATATAGTTTATTGCCTTTTAACACAATTTGTCATTTTGGGTATAGTATGAATTTCAAATAGAGTCTTGAATTCTTTTTAACAACCAAAATCAGGGAAAAACTCAACCATTTTTAAAAGAGGGTATATAGTTTATTGCCTTTTAACACAATTCGTCATTTTGGGTACAGAATGAATTTCAAACAGAGTCTTGAATTCTTTTTAAGAACCAAACAACGGCAGTAAAATACCGGAGGAACAAAGCACAAGATTATATAAAGCAAAGTCCAGAGACCACGCAAAAGCAAGAAAGAACACCAGAACACGGAAGACCAAATACACGAGATGCCCTCCAAATAAAAACAAACATTACAAATACAACACAAAAACTAAAGCACTAACAGTGTCACCTCGCAAAAAAACAGACTGACATCAAGGAATGATTCCATTAACATTAAAATATAGTCCTAAAGAAATTTTATATGTAATAAGTATCTCGATTTTAGAGAATTTCATTTGCGTTTTAAGGATGTTCGCTAGTCATTTTTAAAATTACAAGGATTTCGGATAATTTGGAATTTTTGTTTGAAAATAAAAAACTGATATGTTACCGATGTAGTTTTGGACATAAAAGTATTTCAAAAAAATTTAACTTAATTCCTCGGAATTTTTCATAGGTTAACACAAACAATATTTATGTATTTATGACCATTAATGTGATAAAATAAACCCATTTAAATAAAGAAAATTGTCAGAATGCTCAAAAATATATACAAAATGAAGTTTTGAGAGAGAACAAAAATTAGCAGGTCACTGGACAAAAAATTATAATGCTTTTAAATCGATAAAACCAGAGAAATCCAAAAATGCCAAAACATGACCAGCGAACATCCTAAACTCGGCTTGTATTGCTCGTCTTTGGGTTAAGATGCTTATTTGTTGTAAAATTTTACTGTTCCAGGAAATCTGATTTAAGTTGACATATTAGTATATGAATATATTTCACTTGATTGACAATAACTAAATGATCATTCACAGAAATTCTGACTGCGTGCATCCTCATAAAATAATGGCAATAACAGTAATAATAGTAAACATTTTTCCCATTAACGTGCAAAAATCTCATATTTTTCAAGACTCTAACAATAGGACACATAGCTGTAATATTATAAGCCTACACATAATTAGCACGAAAACATTTATCCACGCTGTTGTAGCTGCTATAACGAAGCAAGACACTCACGTCGCTGTATCAAATTGTGAGAAATTTAAATAATAATACAAAAATAATTAGTCTCATGGGTAAATGTTTTTGTTTGAAAGCCCGGATTATCTGATTTTGTCCAATATCACACTTCTGATTAATTGCATTAGCTGCCATGATAGGATCGATTTCTATGACTGTGCTTAAGTACAGATTTCCCTTGTCGGGCATCACACTTCAGCTTGTGAAAAATATTTATTTATTTTATATGAAAACAAAGTCCCTGTCACTAATTACAATGGCTTGACTATAGTGCATAGTCAGAATAGCCATTGTCCCATCTGAGGTATATTCTAAACAACACCCCCTCCCCCACACACACACACACAAATGTATTGTCTTTTCTTTTTTACGTTTTCAAAGTTCACGTTTGGTACCAATATTAAATAAAATCTATTCTTTTCAAAACGTTTACAAGTACAGTAAAAAGACCAAGATGCACAAAATGTACGACTGTTTAATAGCAAAGTGATGTCGGTACTACTTTATGGAGCTGAAATGATAGAAGAATACTATATCACCAGGTTAGAAAAAAAAAACAGAAAAAAAAAACGCTTGAAGAGAATCATCCGCATATTCTGTTATATTCCGGCATAGGAAGATCAGCAACGAAGATCTATACCGCCATATAAGAACAATGTTGGTTAGGAAGATCGTTAGGACCAAAAGAGGTGGACACTCTGAGAAAATCGCATGACGATATCTGTAAAAATGCATTGACATAGATACCTGAGGGAATGAGAAAGAAAGGTCGCTCTAGAACAACATAACGAAGAAGTGCAGGATCAAAAAAGAAATATCATGGTTTGAAGACATAGAGTGGAGCAGGAACAGTGGCAAGAGACAGAGAAAGGTGGCGGAGGATGTCAGGTCATATGAGCCGCCAATGGCTCGAAGAGAATAGGTAGGTAAGTAAGTTCTCAAAATTATTTGATTGATTATCTCTATGGGTGTAACTTACTTGCCTGTTTTCAGTACGTACAGCAATGAATTTCAAAATATTAGGCAATCAAAAACGTTACCAATTATAAATGGATCTACTGTTTTGAAGAGTATGGTTGCATATTCCCCCACTTAATTATTAGTCTTCAAAGGAGTGAAAGAAGTCTACTTATTCAAAACTATTTGTGAATTATAAGAAAACTTATTTTAATAGTTTTTACGACAGTTGGATGTATGTTTTATAAACTAAAAGAAATTTTAGAAAAAAGAAGGGAAACGGGGAATGTGACAAAGAGACAACGAACCAAAGGGGAGTACATAAAGTTTTAGTTTTGTATAATATTTTTTTTATCTCAATAAAATCATATTAGTGGTGTAAATAATAATAAATATCGGATAATAAATAATCTTACCTATGTGTTCAACATCAAACATTTCAAATCCCCTTCATACAATAAAATTATGTTTTACAGTAAGTAATTATAAGATATGACGAATTATTTATGAACTCACTTCATCAAGCTCGTGTCGTAACTCATCCTATAAACCAAAAGTCATTCTGATGTAGGAACCATCATAAGCTTTACAATACTTCAGGGCACTGAATTTTTTGCATCTCAAAAGATATTAAAAAGCGACTTGTATTTCTAATCAATTTATCTACGGTGTTCAATTACGCTTCACCAATCTGTTGAAACACACCAATAAAACAATCAATAACTGCTATTTTCATATCTGTTGAGAACTAATGGTCTCTAAGATACGGGATGAAAACATATATTTACATAAATCTATTTTACCAAGCTATTATACAATACTGTCGACCATTTCGTTAAATAGTGATGTTTTATCCTCTAGCTGACATAATTTGCAAAAGAGAAATTCTCAAAGACTTATGCCTCAAATAATAGATATTGACTTTTTTCTATGTACAGTCAAGCTAACCCAATAAGGGCGTCTGTGTTCATTTATATTCAAGCTATAAGAGATTGAAAGACCAGCAAAAGAATTCAAAAGGAATCAATGTATTAATTCTACTTTGAGCTCAGCAAACAAAATTATAAGCCTGCTGGATGATGGGGCTTCAATCATTTCTCTTTATTTTAGATCGTATGTCATGAATAAATTGCAAAGCTGAAGTACAAGGGATTGTACATTGTGATAATACCAATATTCACGTTTCCTAATCCGTTAAAAGATATACATCTGAGAAATGATATGGTCATGTTTACATGAACTCCGTAAAGTTTTACCCCGGACGTGTGAAGCAAGATGAACAAGAAAGGAAATGGGGTAAATGTCAAGGAGACAATATCCCATCTCCAGGTTAAAACGACCCAAAACAAAGCATCTAGGGGTCACGGTACGGTCTTCAACACAGTGAGGAACCTCACACCATATAGCAAGGTCAACGTCCCCTGCTATACATGCATATACCATCCGTCAAATCGTAAAAGATATATCAAAAGCACAAATCGGGGCCAAGGTGACATGAGACAACTCCGTGCGATATTAAATCTGATGTAAACAAGTCGATCAAAAGCTGCAGGGAAAGACAAAACATCAGCGCATGAAGTTTATGGGAATTAGCTGCAATCAACGAGTTAATTATGAATCTGTTTTAGAGACAGAACAAATCCATGCACGAAGAATGAATACACCTAAAAATAAAATTCCCTCATCTTCAAAAAGAGGGTAATAACAAAAATTCCCGATCAGAACTCTCAGGAGCCGAGGGGCAAAAGAGCAAAGTAGACCTTAAACTGCTGTAAAATTTGTAAAACGCAATGATCCAGACTTGGTGCAGGCAATTCAAACGGATTGGTTGGTCTAAAAGTGATCCAAATCAAAGTAATGAAAAAGTCTACATGCAGCAGGATGATAAGCTGTTGGAAATTTTGGAAATTATATGAATAGTACACAGAAGCATAACTAACATCAATGAAAAAGGACAGAAAAAAAAACAAAATGAGAAGAGAAAGGACTAAAATTCTAAAGGGCATACAAAATGGTAAACTGTGAAACATTTGAAAAACTACTACATCCATCATCTACATAACTTTCTTCTGACATTTTGAATTGAGCAATGCAGCGTCAGCAAAATGTTGCTGAATTCATTCTTTACTTCAGAATTAGGTTGTGGATATCTTCGTCGTTGTGTTGTATTATCTGAAATCATGTGTTTTAGTCTGTAGTCTGTAGCTATGACCTTAATCAATACCAAAGTTGTATTTTAACATATTAACATGTTCTTACGGTATTATCTCAGTTGTTGAGAAATGGACTTAAACATAAAACTGAACCAGGGTCACTCAAGCATGAAATATAGGTCATAGAGTCAAACTACCTAATGAACTATGAAGTACTATTAAAGATCTACCCACTTACCTATTATCATTGTTCTACCTCTTACAGTTTCTGAGACATGGACTTTAACACAAAACTTAACCGTACGTACGAAAGGACGGACAAGGGTAACACAATATGCCCCTCCACTGCCCCCCCCCCACTCATTCACAAATAAGATCTGCAGTACTGAAGTAACTTGGAAAATCGATGGTACAAAACATATGACATTTCGGAGAACACAACTGTGGAGAACATAATATACAAAGTAAAAAGTGAATTGAGCATGAACATGAACGCCAATAAAATAAAGCACTTGCATTTGAATTGAGTGTTACTTCAGTGTGTGTTAGTCAGTCAGTATAAACTATGGACCTGAGGAAAATAATTGTCTGACCCAATTGTAATTAAGAAACATTGCATCGCGATATAGAAACGTGGTAATGTCCTGTCAAATGATGATGATAACCTTTATATACCCTTTGTAGTGATAATTGTGATGGTTGTTGAATATGATTTTGGCTTTAATGAGATAGTAATTTCGCTGAAATGGAAGTCAAAACCACCATGGGAAAATTTAGATACATCGGCAAACGAATACGGAAGTAAAATGAGGAGAGGGGAAATAAATTATAAATCCAAAATCACGTATTGAGACATCATGACAAATGCAAAAACAAATAAACGAAAATGAACAGAACACCAAAAAACTAAAGCACCAGCAGTGTGAACCACCACAGTTACTTGAGGTATCATCAGATTTACGGCTCCCAGAGTAACTTATTCCGGATATGACGCTGATTACGGTATATCTCATTCCTTGTTGAAATGTTGCAATATTGAGTTCTGTTGTCTTTTCAGTAGAAATTGACTCCGACAGTTGTTTATAATTTCTATTGTTACATTTTAAGCTTTTTCCGTCAGTACTTGTAAATCTTTTTTGGTTGCTGCAACTGACTTTAGTTGTCTTTTATTCTTTTGTTGGATTTCATTACTTAAAAATTTCCCCTTAGGTAGTGCACATGTACAATTGTCGTAGTTACCGTAGTTTATCGACTGCTAGTTAAAAGCAAAACAAAGTCGATGGTAGCCATTTACATTCGTTACGTATCCGGTAAATAAATTACTGGTCCACTAAAATAAACGAATAAAACTTCGAAATAATATAATTCTCAAAATGGAAGAGAAAGCCAATAAATCTAGTAAAGAATAGATATTCCCCTCGGGAATGTGTTTCAATGATGCATTTCTAAAATGAAATAAGCTCCGTGAAAATTGTATAACTGCGTAAAAGCAACTTTTCCAATAAAACATAAAAATATAAATAAAAGGCGTCTCAGGTTTTGAACAGGTAATTGAAAGAGCAGTCCATGTATATTAAAATTAGTAAAAAGCATAGGAAATCAAATAAGAACCAATGAATTTATTTACAGGTCTGAAATTCGTGTATCAAATGGAAAAATACTTAATTAAAGCACCACAACATCGCCACAGGAATGAAAAAAAGACATAAATTTGACATTTAATAGAAAATAGAAAGAATTTAGTCTAATGAACAATGTTTTCGCAACTTTGGAAAGTTAACAAACACATTGTCAATCTGACAGCTTCAGGCCTGTCTGGGTACAAGCTGTTTGGTTTTGTTTTTATCTCTGAAGCAGGAATAGTGGACGAATTTCAACATAAAATAACAGAAACTTTATATGAGATTTATGGGAAAGTGCAACAACAGACGTTACTTGATATATTTCTATAAAACAAGACCTAACCGATGCAATTTCAGATATAAATTAAATCAGGTGTTAAGTAAAAAAAAGCTGTGTAGTTAATTAAGTCATGTAAATTTGTGGGACTCAATTTGTTAAAATCTGAATATTCTGAAGGTAATAAAGCACTAATAAAAAACTAAAAAATACCACAAAATCATGTAGTTTAATGCGAAAGAAATACTGTTTAGTTTAATCGGAAATGTTATTATTTATCTATGGGACTAAAACTTCCCCAGATAGTGGCACTAATCTTGTTCAGCAGAAAATTCTGAAGCAATTATGTAAATCTTGGGGGAAAGCAAAGGCAACACTTAGAAGTTTACTAAATCTAGTTCGAAGAAGTAGAGATTTCCAGCAATAAGGAACTGTAAACGATCTTTGCAGCAGTTCCCATACCTTTCATCACTGATAACCGTAGCAAAATCCTGAATCGACTCGAACATAGTTCTGTATCTTAAAGTTGTAATCCAGCTAAGAAAGAGTCTGGCAGTGGGCGGCACATCTATGATTTAGATTCTGTATTTTTTGGCTTAGGTGTATTCATTTGGTTATCAAAAGACATCCTAAAAAGTTTTTACATTCGAACATGTGTAAGGTCTCGAGATAATTTTTGACTGGTTATATAGAAAACAAAATGGCGGGAAAATTTTCCTGTACTTTTCAATGTACCATGTATACTGATAACTCAAATAGGCAAAATAACACAGAACTTTTATATATCAAAATGACGTTTTATTTGTTAGTTTTATCAAAAATCAAATATCAAAAGTTTTTTTTCTTAAATGTGCCGCCGAACCAATGTACTTTGCCTGTTTCTTCGACGGACTGTTACTGGAGTCCAAGCAGACAGTAAACATTGTTTCCTTCTGTGATGACGTCTTGAAAATGTAATAAATGCTGTCTTACTTAGAGACAACATTGCAATAAAGTTTCATCATATATCAAGTACATACTTATTTACTACCAAGCATTCAATTCTGGCAAGTGAATAAAATAATAAAAGTATAATACAACGGAAGCATAAGTTATTTCAACCTCGCGGACATTGACTCTCATTGTGCTAATTTTCTCGTTTTCTTTGGAAAATGGAGTAATTGAGTTTTTACAACAGATCAATGGGTATCCTTACCAGTAGCAATACTAGCTATTGATTATTCCGTCAGATTACGACCGTTTACATAAATCTGAGAGCGTTCATTTATGGCACGCAAAAATATTTTGAATCATGATAAGAGGATATTCTTTTTTCAATATTGCCATTTTGTCATTCTATTATACATTTATTTATTGTAGACATGAAATATGTCAAAGTTGAGTACACAATCATAAAAAGTCAAGTTTAGATCTATTTCTGGAGTTAATTAAATAGAATCAATACCTTGATTGCTGAAAAATGGCATTACGTTGTTTTCTTCTGGCAAATTAATGCCAATGGGATCTTCATTAAAAACTGTAATTCGACTTTATTATTTTCTTGTAAAGTATTGATGGCGAGCATAAGATAAAAATCAAATCGGGTTTACGACAAAGAATTCCTTTGACATTTATCAAAAGATCTCAATATTTTTTCCAAGTTACAAATGAAAGCATTGGGGTTTTTGTTTGGAAATGTTGAAAAGATAGAAGTAGTCTACCTGTATTGGGTTTTATTCGTATGTTTATTATACTAAAGACAGATAGAGAGGAGGTTTGGGTACCCATAAACCGGTTTAACCCTACCGCTGGCTTTTGCTAGTGCCGGTACCAAGTCCAGCTTTCCCTGAGTTCCTATAGTTGTGTACATTTGTCTTTTGACTTATTTTTGTGTGTCCTGTTTAGTTCCCTGGCAAATTGTGGCATGTATGAATTGTAATTTGCAGCCATTGTTGATGTTTCCTATTATCCGCTGTTTTACATGTATTTTTTAATGTGTTTGAGATAAAAACAGTCGTTCTTGCAGTAAAAAGTTCAGTTTTGCATTTATTGCAATTTATTGCTGAACTATGTTTGTTACTAACGATTTTTCGGGTTGATAAATAGTGATGCAGAAAACCAAATTGCCACACAAAAGTGATCCCAAAGTCTAACTTGATACTGAACCCAAGAGTGATACCGCCAAAAATGAAACGAAAACAATTTTTTTATTTGATAAAACCTCTGGTGACATGATGAAAACATCGGCAAAGGAATAACGAATTAAACAGGAGTAAAGTGGAATCAAAAGTCAAAAACACGACAATACATCATATCCAACACAAGTTGAGACAACATGACAAAGACAAAACAAACAAACACGAATGAACAAGAACGCCACAAAACTAAAGCACCGGCAATGTGAACCCCTACCAGAAAGGTAAGCATGGTCTGCTCCACGCATGACACCCGTCACACTGCCAGGGAAAAGTCCGACCGGTTTAGTCAGAGTCGGTGTTTGTCAGTCCGGTAGGAAACTCTGGATCTATCCAAAGATATTATCATCTGTGAAATAGAAACAGTGTAGCGGTCTGTCAAATCAGGGTGACGACCGTAAAACTTCTGTATTGACAATTATAACAGTGATTGAACATAACACTGATGCATAACTTTTTGAGACAGTAATTTCGAACTGTTGACAAAAACGCTGTACAAAAATTACAGGTGCAACAACAGCAAATGGGTTGTGAAAGGTAGACGCCATGTGTTGGAATATTACATATGGTATAAGTTTCTCTTAATCTCATTGGCTAATACGCTCACGTGATTTTAAGAATATTCAATATATTTCAGCGTTGTTTCTAATTTTAGGTATATTGACGCCATGTTTCTATTTTTAAGTATATTGACGCTATGTTTCTATTTTTAGTTTTATTGACGCTACATGTCTGGTTGGACTTTCAGACTAAAGTTGTTCACTAAGAAAGGTCTTATGAAAATAATATTGGAAAACGCTTTACACATTAATAGGAGTTTCCACCGGGGAAATAAAAGGGGATATTAAAATGTTTTTACAGAGCAACCACTGAAATAAATGAAAAATATATTTAACAGTTGTCACACGTTTTATTTTTTATTGCACACTTCACGTAAACACGCTAATAAAAAGGCTTACTTGTTTGGTTTTTTTTTTATTTGCAAATATAAGAGAAATGTCGGCATTTATTTATCATGGCCCATGAGCACTCATGTAATAACCCATTCTAGATGACGGCAGATCCACATCCGCCTTCAAATAAAGGTTCTATTTCTAATCAAATTCCAATGTATTGACAAAACTTTCCTCCACAAAAATGTAATGAAATAACATAAAACTTCATATGTAATATAAAAATGATGGACTTTTTACTCTATCAATATGTTAAATATGGACCTGTTAGGAACATATTGACCTCGGACTTCGTCCTCGGTCAATATAAACCTCACAGGTCCATATTTAACATATTGACTTCGTAAAAAGTCCATAATTGATAAATATTACTGCTCATGGAAAGTTCACTATTGAAAAGTCATAATCGCGCTTGTCGTAAAGTTTTTTGTTTTCAGACGTCCGGAGTTGTCAATGTAGATGTACAAGTCAAGGTATAATGCTGATGATGATGTGTCAGTGGTTTCTTTAATTTCGAGTTCGTTTTGGGTATATAAGATTAGGGTAATCATTATTGTGGTTTGTTTAATGAAAGAACATCATCTATATAACAGAAACTGAAATTATGGACTTGTCTAGCTTATGGTCTTTTTTCTGAAGTAGCCCTTTTATGGACCTGGCTTGAAGTGATATTATCGAGCGATGCTTAACCAAAAGTGGTTCCATTAACAAAAGCTAAGAAATGTATAGTTTAGCTTTTTAATATACTGTATACGAGTAATTACGAGTAATCAACAGACAACGTTCTCTTTAAGCAGAGATTACAATTAACACCAGACAAGTCAAGACACAAATATTAAAACAATAGTGTGATACTTCTCTAAAGAATTTATCGTCTTCACTTTCCTTCAATTTTCAGACTGTGACAGTAGATGTGTCACTTTATAATTGTCATACTGATTTATATTCAACATTTCATTTCTTTATTTCATTTGAGCGATAGATTTACCATATTGTCATCCACTTTGATGAATTTCAAATGAAAATCGCGACAAGAAAGCTTGAGCAGATCAATATTGGATTCTATTCTATCAGGTTTCAATCCCAACAAAGGAATTGTTTTAATTTTACAGTATAACTTTCTTTGAAATAGATTTGAAGACTACGGATGAAATTGAAATTTTTGATGATTACGGTATTACTCAAAGGAAAACCACAATGCACATGAAAGGCAAAATGCTTCCTTGACGCTTTAGAAAGAAACGATATTTCATACATAATTTAAGATATAGCTTATGCTATAGATCACATTGAAATTGTATATTAGGTGACATTAAGTTGTGTGAAATGCAACACCATTGGCAATCTAAGATACAGAAAAAAAGGAGTGTTGTACATCTTTTTTATCTCGACAATACAATTGAAACTGTTAAGAAACAATAATTTAAAGCTGCAGAAATTGATGCACACATTCATGTATAGCCTTTTTTAGATTATGATTAACAATGTAAGATATAAGAAATGCAAATGAGACAAAGTCTATACAAATACAAGGTAAACTAAGCTATGGAACAACGCTTTTATTGTTGTTCTTCACCTTGATGTCACCATCAGGCTTTCAACAATGAGCTTTACTCATTCAAGATTCTTAGATTATGACTCAACAATGACTGACTGGAAGATGTTTAACGTCCTTGACTATACCTTCGTAGGTCTCGCACGGACGAAAACTCAACAGTACAACTGAAACTGTTGATGTATTGTACTCGCGGTGTGGGGACAAAATATTCTAGTGACAGTCAGTATACTTTTAAGATTAATTTACTGTTTCCCCCAAATCATAATTTGTTCAATACTTCTTGCTTTTTTAACATTTGTGGGTTCAAAATATTTTTGATTTAGTTTTTGTGTAGTCAATGTATTTTTCTTGTTTTTTGTATTCTGTGTTTTGTCGACTCATACAGGTCTACTTCTCCTGTAACTTACTCTCGTTGTATGTTAAATGAACCATAAGCGTTATTATATTTATACTTTTATAAATTTATAACATAAGTTGTCGAAATGTGCATGTGCAGGAACAAAATTCACAGTAACTTCGGTATTTTGTTATTTATTACCACTGGGTCGATGACTCTGCTGTTTGAATGTTAGTCCCCGGGGGTATTCACTAAACTAGAAGCCAGCACTTCGGGGCTTTCATTTGAAAACTTGTAATATCTTTTAGAATTTTTTTTTCAAAACTAAGGAGCATCTCCCCCTTGTCCTTAGCTAATTTTGGCTTTTCTTTTTAAATCCCGATTTGTTCTCCATCAGGTTTTACACATATTCCAGTTTATAGATTTGATCTGCACTGAAGAGACATAAGTTGTCGAAATGCGAATATGCAAAGACTAAATTCACAGCAACTTCGGTATTTTGTTATTTATCCCTACGTAGAATACTATTTGTTATTTTATAGTTGATTATGATAAATCACGACATTGCAGGACACCTCTTTCAATCTATATTTCCTGTCAATCAAATTAAATTAAAAAAAAACTCTATATATAGTCGATACTCAGCGCAAGAGATAATATTTAACTCCGCTTTGCCTCGTTCAATATTACCTTATGGCCCTGATCTCATAGTTCTAGCGTCATAGTTGTATAGTACCGAGTAATACATTTGTACTACGGTGAAAATGAAACTTTTTAGCTGGCTGACCTTACAAATGAATGTTCATTTATTCAAATGAAAATTCCAGTGACTTTCCCATCTTATATATTACATCGGTCTTGTATAGTTTTAATGTTATGATTGTTTTTTTGTATTTTTGAGGTGTGTCGTATCATTGTTTTTCTCCATTTCTTGTTCGGGACATGTTTCTAGACGCCAATGTATCTATCACTTACTTTAGTCCTTCTGTACTCTACTTTTTTCTGAAGAATGGATTTCAACCAATTATTACCGCCCATTTTATATGAAATTAAAACAATTGGAAGACAACTGAGTTGTCGAAAAAGTGATAGAGAATAAATCGATAAAAAAAAAAACAAAAAAACTGTTTGACCTATAATTCCCAAGCAGGCACTAACTGTGAGTCTACCAAGAAAAGCAAAAATGTATACTCTTTCTATTCATTCCATATATACGATCAGACTAAAACAATATACATGTAGCTGTTAAAAAAAACTTAATTTTTGACACACAAGTTGAATTTGTGCTGGCAAGTATTGGCCGATTCATTTTCGAAACTTGTGCCTATAACTAACAAATAAATGAAATCAGTTATATATAGTAGAAAGTACAAGAATAATCTTTAATTACCAAAAGTAACACCAAAATCAGCTAACTGAATGAAGCACAACACCTTTGCAACATTTGATGCTAGAAGCTTTGGCTCTTATCATAAGTCTACTAGTGCTTTTTTGTCCTTTTTTTATCTAAAAAGGATAGATTTGTTAAAACATGTCTATAATAATGTTTTGGTATTGCCTTTTTCAAGAAAATCAACAGAACGAATTTACCAAATATAAACATTTATGCATTTGTGACTTTTTAAAAACCTAAAAATGAAATATGAATTACATCAGTTGAGGCACAACGTTGAAAATTTGGAATATTTTCAGACAACATCCGGTAATGTTGTTAGTAGATATTAATTGATAAACATATTGTGGATCGTTTTTCGTCTTTTTTGTAAAAACCCCCAGAATCGCTAGAACCCGTCACAACGAACAGTTCAATAACTGTGATGAATTTTGATAAATTGAACTTTGAAAATTGAACATTTCATAAACTGATAGACATTTCACATAAGAAAAGCAGTTTTCTTACCTACTCGTCTTATATCCCCTGTTTATTTACTTCTTGGAATGAGTCATGAATGAATCGATACCAGAAAGTCAGTATCCTCTAATTGTGCATTCCGTAATGGATACCAATACACAAATTAATTGCTGAAATTGTATAATCTTTACGTTGTATAACTAACAAAAAGACTGGATAATTGCTGCGCACTTGAATATTTTTGTCTTGTACACTGACAAATAAGAATTGCTTCCTCGTCAATTTCACACTGGAGTTGTGGAAAGTGATTCTGGTTATGCCGCCGGAAAGTTCTAATCGATACTAGTTGATATTTCAATCATCGGAGCTATTGACAAATACACGACTTCATTTAATATCAAATTAAAGAGGACCGCCAAATTTTGATTTATTTTTCATGTCATAAATCGAAATTGAGTATTTGTTTTGACACGAAATTGTTTCTTTTTAATGAAATGTGCAATGGCTTGTTTAGATTTTGTTGTTACAAAAGGCTACAGCAGAAAGCCAATAAATCCTTATTCAGATTTATATAGATTTAAGTAGCCATTCTCCCTGTTGTAGAATATAAATTACTGAGCCGAGGAAAAAGTTCTGTTTTTCCATATCAATAAAAAATAGAATATAACGTAGATGGGATTGATTTATGTCAGAGTATTAGGTCAGACCATGGAATGAAAACAAGGGTAACCTAGTGGCTTCGTGAATGAAGAAAAAAAGAAGTTCAATAATTTTAATTTATGACTGTATGGGTTTTAAAGTTAGTTGTCTTTATTCAAAACAAACAACTACTTTGAGAACTAAAGTTGTAGCTATTTCTATGAAAGAGATGAAACTGTACTTGGAAATGAAGGTATCTTTCTATGAAATGATATTTGCTGATTTTTATACAATTTAATGTGTTATTGTTAATAATTCAGTGTTAACAAAAAATATATATCTTCCTCTTTGCATATATAATGTTGGGGGGGGGGCAATACTAAGTTCACTAAAACTTGTGTCCAATCCCTTTGTTTAAAATTTATTGAACAATAAAATAAGTTTAAATCCACAACAACAACAAAAATAAGATGCAAATGTTCTTCAATAAAATAATAACAATAGTTTCTTATACAGAGAGGGTTGTAACCTTGGGATATCGATATGGACTGACACATATATGATAACTCGGGCATTGTCCATATATGGCCTTAATGAATAAATATAAGCGGAAATTTCTATTTTAATGGCGGGATGACCGCATTTCAAGATATAAATATTTTGTACCGTTTGGTTCTATTTTGTCAGCATCTTGACCATCCCTTTTCTTACGAGGCAGTTAAATTCAATTAATTACTCTGAAACATACTTTAACTATAACACAGCGGTCGACAATTTCCCGGTTTCCACCTGATTTATCTTTTTTTTGTCTCATGGACTTCGGCTCTTGACAACTCTGTTCGGCAATTTTGTTATTACCTCAAAGACAGTGGCAGCTCGTAGCTTTTTCAGACTTCTCCACAAGTGCGCTAGACGGATGGCCGAACATTTGGAAATGAAAGAATAAACGGTAACAAAAATTTAACAAAAAGGAAAAAGATCTCATAGCTTGGCCACATTGAATGGTCAAACTTAACCATAATATTTCATGATATATTTTTTATTTTGTTGTTGTCTAGACATCTAGTCTTAATCGACATCACTGCTCCTGGTCGAATGGACTTTCATTACTTATGTTGATACCTTTACTTTTTGAGTAAATAATTAAGATATCTACATTCGATATGAAATAATCTATTAATGAACTTTTTGTAATTAGAATTGATTAACGTCTGTTACAAAATGAATTATTGTAATTATATATGAATGCATTATCTAAAATGTTATCTAAAAACCCATTTTATGATATCGATGACATATCGATGCTCATGATGTGGACTCGTGGTTTTAAATAGAAATACAATAAATGTAGCATATTTCCTTAAACCTTGTTATCATAGGAAGATGAAAATACAAAACCAATCTGACTTATCAGCCTATTGATGTTGACTAAAAAATGTGTCACCAACTCAGCGACTTGCTACAAATACATATTTTGGGAACAGTTTCCTCATTTTTGTCATTCAGAACAACAACACAAGTTTCGACGTATGTGGGTCCTATATTTTGGAAATAGGGTACGTTACCAAAAACTTAAAGTCATCACTACAGAAGTTTTACGGCCGACATCGGATTTGACTTGTCGAAACATGCACTTCGACAATTACTCCTCATATATATAGCATCACTATACCGAGGTTACTGTGAATTTTAATTCTGCATATGCGCATTTCGAAGCCATTTTCCCCGTTTCTATTGTTTTCAGCTTTTTTTTTCAAGGACAAAAAGCTATTTTGTGCAATATTCTTCCTCCTTAATGGTGGCGTCTACCTCATCAATCATATGTTAAAAATATGAAGCAACATGGTGTCTGTAAATTGTGCAACAACAACATTTCCAAAGTTCAAAATTAACAACGGGGTTGCTATATTGTACATTAAATGTTAAAGAAATAGGAGCTGTATTTCTTCAAATTCCTTGGGAGCTCTAAAACCGCATTACTTTGTACACATTTGTCTAGAAAACGATATCAGATACCGTTTAATGCATAAAAACGCTATGAATACTTCATATTTTCGATTATTAAGCAAGCGATTTTGAACAATTATGGAAGCAGACTGGACCTAACCGATACTGTATGTAGTCAAGATAAACAAATATATATCAATCGGAAAACCTGGGCTGTGTTACGATACTTGATATGTTTATGCACTTGGTATTTTAGATGCGATTACCTGTTAACACATATCTTATTTTAACATAACAAAACTTTTAGTGCACTAATTGCTGTTAACAAATATTTATAGGGTACAACATTCCCCTATAAATTTGTACATGTTATGCAATATTCAATCTGATACATGAAATCACTATAAAGTTCTATTGTTATTAATTACTCATATTCAAGAAAAAGTTATGTTTTTTTTTCAAATAATAATCAGAATTTAAAGTTTTATTATCGAAATCGTATTTCCTTTTGATAAATTCAGTTCTAAATAATGAAAAAGTATCAATTTGTTTTGTTTTTCCATCTGAAATATAATGAGACTTGTGAATGGTATATAATACTAAAGTCAAAATAAAATTAAATCCGAAATATTGTTCTTCTGTAATTTTATATCCAAATACTATTGTTTTTAAATTAATCACGTGATCTCCAATATGAAGTTTCCTAAACAACAATTTGATTTTATTCCATAATACATTGAAATATTTACATTTTATGAAAAAAAATGAATTGGATTTTCGGCTAATTTCTATATTGACAAAAGCTGTTTAAATGGTAAAGTATAGTGTATTAACTTCCTTTTAAATACTCTTAATTTGTTGTCTATTAAAATGAAGAGTACTAGTATCTCTGATTTTGTATTGAAGATTAAAATCACCCAAAGAGGTTATCCATTTCGAAAACACAACTGGTTTTTCACAAGAATGTTACCAATATTTTATAAATTTGATTCGATGTTTTCCATTTTTATCAGAAATATACATCATTGCACTATAGTTTGGACCTTAGTTTTTATAGATTCGTCGTTTTGCAGTATGTTCAGCCAATGTTTTGGAATTGCTTTAACTAATTTTGAATATTCACTGAACCAATTAACTTTTGAAGATATTTTCTCCAGAATAATATTTTGTGAGATAACACCTTCAGAGTTAATTATATCGTTAACATAAATGACATTATTTCTTATCCACTCTTTATAAATAAGACTTTTCCTCTGAAATTTAACATACTTATTTCCCCATATTATTTGTTGCCTTATTTCTTTAAAGTTAACAGGAGCTTTTTTATTAGTTTCAAGTTTGTGTTTTATCCATACATTTAACATTTTTTGTAAAAAGCTGGCATTGTTTCATCCAATTTAGCAATACTTTGTAATTGTCTACATTCATTTTAAAGAGCAGAAAATTTTTTCCAAATTTTTCAAAGTAAAACATTGGAATTATCTTCCAACTTGATAATTTTTCTTCACAACTTGTTAATCTCTTAACCCAGTTGAAATATATTGAATCAATAAAAATATCAATATTTATCATTTTTAAACCACCTTCACTATAATTAGAACACAAAACTGTTCTTTTTACTTTTTCATGTTTTCCATCCCAAATAAAGTTGAAAACCAGCTTCTTAAATTTTGAAATATGTTCTTTGTTTATATCTGTGACTGATGCTAAGTAGATGACAGTTGGAAGAATAAGTGACTTGACAACTGTTTTCTTTCCTATCATCGTCAAATTTCTCTTGTTCCAATCATTTACAATTTTTTCTGCTTTAGAATACTGTTTATCAAAGTTTAATTTCTGACATTCAGTTTTGTTATGACCAAAACATACCCCTAAGCATTTTACTGATCCCTTTACCCAATTTATATTTTCAAATTTTTCTTTACAGTTTTTTAATCGCCCAATCCAAAGTCCTTCAGTTTTATTTCTGTTTAGAACAAGACCTGATAAAGAACCAAACATTTCAATTAAATTAAGAGCCTTTCTAATCTCATTTTTTGATTTGACAAACAATGTTGTATCATCTGCTAATTGACTTAGCTTGCCTGATCCTACATGCCAAAATTTCTACAGCTATAACAAATATCAATGCACTGACAGGACATTCTTGTCGAATGCCTCTAAAAATTAGAAATGATGCTGATACCCATCCATTACTTTGTATACAACCTTTTATGTTAGTATATATTGTCTTAATCCATTTTAAAATTGAGTCTTGGAATCCAAATTTTTGTAGAGATTTATACATGAAATTCCATTCTAGGAGATTTATACATGAAATTCCATTCTAGAGAATCAAATGCTTTAGAAAAATCAAGGAAAAGAATTGCACCATCTACATTAAATTTATCAGTATAATCAATTATATCTTGAATTTGTCTGATATTAAATTCTATATATCTATTTTTTACATAACCATTTTGCTCACTACTAATAACTTTGTGAAGAAGCGGTTTAATTCTTTGAGCTAAGTGCAGCAATGATTTTTGTATCAACATTTAAAAGGGTTATCTAGGCTTAAAGGATCTTTTTTTTATAAATCAAAGTGAGCAGACCTAACTCGAATAATTCAATCCCTCTCCGTATCCGATTCTCTCCTTCTTCGAGGGCTTGAACTCACCTAGTGCAATAAAGGGCTACGCCAAGCGCAGCATGATACGACCGCAGCATGTCGACCACTGAAATTTCAACAAAAGTAGTTTAAAGTGAATGTGGACACAGTAAAGAGCTTGACACAATAATTAGATGGACACAAAAAGAAGCTAGACACAGTTATTAGCTAGAAACAAAATAGGGAAAAAACCCTTTTGATTACTGACTGATAAAAAACCGTAAGAGCTATGCAAAATATGTACTATCAACTAAAACTTTACATCCATAGAAATTCAAAGAAAAAAAATCCATCGAAATCTGATGAAAAATAAAGATATGACATATTTAGAAAAATTGCAATTTTGGCCCCTTTGACCCCTTGTAGCTCGGAAACAGTAACAGCTACAAAAAATCCGTTGACATACTACTGAAAGCTTATATCAAGAGGAATCCAAAGAAAAAATCCCATTGAAATCCGATGAAAAATAAAGATTTGACATATTTAGAAAAATTGCATTTTTGGCCCCTTTGACCCCTTGTAGCTCGGAAACGGTGAGACTTACAAAGAATCTGTTGATATACTACTGAAAGCTTAGCTCAAGAGGAATCCAAAGAAAAAAATCCCATTGAAATCCGATGAAAAATAAAGATT
>MJUU01038705.1:54132-68804 GCA_002080025.1 Modiolus philippinarum | reverse complement strand
TAGAAGGTAGGCTTTTAGTGGTAGGGTGTTTATATTTGATATGTAACTTCCTTATGATGGGAGCTTTCTAGCAGTACCATATTTGTAGACATTTTGACCTTCACCTTTCTTTGGGGGCAATTTTTTAAAAACTTTAACTTTGCTTCTTGAATTAAGATTGTAAGAGGTAGGGTGTTCATATTTGGTATGTGACGATCTTTTGATTAGAGCTTTCTGATGGTACCGTAGTTGTTGCCATTTTGACCTTGACGTTGCCCTTAGGGCATTTTTTTAAAAAACCTTAAACTTGCTTCTAGAATTAAGTTGTTTAGTGATAGGGTGGTTATATTTGATATGTGACTTTCTTGTGAAGAGAGCTTTCTAATCCTTTTGAATTTATTGTGCATTGAGGTTACTGGAATCCCCGGCGAACTATGTTGTCTTCTGACAACTCTTGTTGAAGGGGTTTTATTTTAGCTATTTTTTCTAATACGTGTATGATAAATCTGCCAAACTTAACTTCTCGCCAAAAACAAAACTTGAAAATATTAAAGGAAATCTTTAAAGCTGACTAAACATGAAATAAAACACTCACAAACCGGTTTTAGCAAGTCCATAAAACATTTATATTGCCTTTATCTCTCATTTTTGTTGAAATCATTTCTTGATTAGTAATGTTTAAATCATACATGAACATATATATTGATGTTATATACATGTATGTTGTAGAAGTTACAGAAGAGGTTCCTACAGGTTCTTAGTTTGTTTGAAAGTAAATTACAGCAGTATAAAAATAGAATGGATACAGTCACAAGTGATAAAGAATTGTTACAAAAAAATCTGGAACAAATTCAAACAGAACTGAAAAATGCAGTAGAAAAATCAACTGATCTGGAAAACAGCAGGTATTGTATGAGATCTCTATTTTGTGGTATATTACTGCATGTATATTTCTTCCTTAAATGGTGGTTTACAGCGGAAGATGTCCCATGGAAGATTGATGCAGGTGACCTCATCTTCAACGAGTACATGACCAAACAGAAGCGTTGATTATTGTGATACAACAATTATAACCATGACTAAACATTATTAAAACACTTGACATCACAATATAATGTACATTTAAATGGCAGCTACAGTGTTCAAAAAGTAAAGGTTTCCACATACATGTATTCTTTTCCTATTTTACAGTAGAAATAGGTACTTGTATTCGATCAGAATTAAAGATCTGGATATCTCTAAACTATTTCTCCAAGTCAAAAGTATTGTAACATTTCCTGCATATTGCAAGTCATATTTCATTGCTGTAAAATATATGTTTTATAAATCCAGTCTTAGAAACCCTGTGTTTTCTTTTGGTCTTTGATGGGGCTATTTTCAGAAAGGTATAGAGATAATGCCAGAAGCTTAATGAATTGATAAATGAAGTAACGTGTATGAAATATTTGACTTCAGTTTATGAATGTCATATTCTGCAATTTTTATGCTCTTACCATTACTAAAAGGGGCATTAATTTCTACACTTGCCTAAAGTCCGCACATGCCTATGTTTGAAATCTTCATTAAGGAATGCTCAGCTTTTGTATGCAGGAATGATTTGATATTTGGTCTGAAGATTGGGTATGACGAGTTGTACCATGTCTCCCCCTTTTAAGACTGTCAAACATCTACTTCCTGTTTGATGACAACTTTGATTTTTTCCCTTATAGCCAAATATTGAAATTTTTGTCAAATATTTCTCAGTTTTTGTTTGTAGTAATGATTTGATATTTGGTCTGAAGTTTTTATATGATGATTTGTACCTTGTCTCCCCTTTTCAAGTTTGTTTGCTGAATAGAATATTTAGCAGGGGCATCTGTGTCCCATGAACACATTTTCTTTTATCTTTTACATTGTGTATGTCAGATCTAAAAATGAAAAAATTAAATGCAAATATTTATTCATTTGCTGTATTTTACAGATCTAACTTAACAAAGCAATACCAATCCTTACAGAAAATGGTAAAAGGACTTCGTTCTGAAACATGGAGCAATGAGGATAATATAAGGTAAGATCTTCTCAGTAATGGTACATGGTAGGATCTAACCTTGCTTTTGCAGGCATCTTATGTGGCAGGACAGTCTCCAGCAAATATTAGATCACTTAGACTTTTATTTTCTACATAATTGACCTTTCAAGTTTACGTCTGAGTTCATTTTTCAGTAACTGTACCTGGTAGGATCAAATACATGGACCTTGGGTGATAAGTCAGCATCCAGGCAAAATTAGGTCAATTTGACCTATATTTTCTGCATGATTGACTTGCATTCAAGTTTATGTCCCAGTTCATTTTTCAGTTATTGGACATACAAATTTGGTGATATATCAGCATCAAAGCAAAATTAGGGCACTACTTTGACATATTTTCCACCTGATCAACTTACATTAAAACTTATGTCCCAGTTGATATCTCAGTAAATGGACATAGTGAGATCATCTAACCTTGTATCATGCATGCACCTCTGATGATATATCAGCATCAAGAACAAAAATAAGGCTTCTGTGACCATGTGCCATTATGAAGCAAACGTAATCTTTGATTACCTACATGTATAAGTTTTATTCAAATATACAATCTTTCAGATTTTTGAAAGGAGAGCTGTTTACAAAAGAAGATAATCTGAAAGAAGAGGGACAGATTTTATTTGAAGTCCGAGCAGAAAAAGCAAACTTACAGGAAAAACTTGAGGCTCTAGAAGAGTAAGATAAATACATATGTACATTGAAGTTTTGTAGGCATCTGTTCATACTGACACCAACTTATCAAAGGAGACACCAGGTTCTGGGAAGCCTTCAAAATTTTTTAAGCAAAGAAACATTTCTTATACATTCTGGCATTGTATACAATGAAACAAGCCAATCTCTGTAAATAATATATCCACTGTTACTCTCTGAATCACTTAAAAAAAAATACCAGTTAATCTTTGAATTTGGACAAAGATGCCGTATGAGCCGCTGTGTTACATGTACAAACATATATGTAAGTTCTGGCCATCTTTCCAAAATGGAACTGTCTTTTGGCAATTATCTCATTGTTTTGTGAAGCTGTTACAAAAATTGATACTGTAAAAAAGTGGATAATAGGAAACATCTACAATAGCTGAAAATTACACATTTAGGTGTGTATCTCAAGTACTATGCATGGTAGCATCATCAAACTTCGCGTACAGGTGCATCTCCTGTTAACGCACATCCTCCAAGAAAATTGGGTCTCTCTGATCTATATTTTCCACTTGATTGGCTTTCAGTCAGATTTACATTTATGTTCATATCACTGTACTTGGTAGGATCATATACATTGTACTTGCACATATGCATGCATCTCCAATGGTACTTCAGCATCCAGACCAAATTGGATCAATTTGGCCAACATTTTCTGCTTGAATGATTTACATTCAAGTTTTTGGACGAGTTTAGATCTCAGTCACTATACATGGTATTGTGAGAAAAGTTTAAGTTGAGTTACCCGTCAATCAGGATTTGGTAATTCCAAACCCTGAATAGGTACAAGAGACCAAATACTTGATAATCTGATTAATAGATCAATAATTGTTTGATTGGTGAATGTTCTCATCTATCTTTGGGAATACAAAAACAAACTAAAAGTATAGTTGTTTTTGAAAAGTACTCACCTTAAAGATAAGTCCATAAGTTTTAATGATTAAATTGAATGTAATTTGTTAACACCTAATGTTGGTACTACACTGAAAAAGTAGATTTACCCGAGTCCAAAGTTTAAGACAAAATCTGCCCAGTCAATCTTTAAGTTTTATTACAATAAGAACATTGAACCTTGCATATTCATTCATCTCAGATGGTTCATCAGTATCCAGGCCAAAATATGTCAATTTGACCTACATGTTCTGCTTGAATGACTTACATTCAAGTTTTCTGATGAGTTCAGATCTCCCACTGTATCATCCTAGCTTGCATATGCATACATTTTGGATGATACATTAGCATCAAGGTAAAATTAGTTCAATATGACCTACATGCTTTGCTTGATTGACTTACAGTCAAATCTTAGTCACTTTATATGACCTTCGATATGCATGCTTCTTGGATGGTACATTGTTTTTCCGGGCCAAATTGGGTCAATTTGACCTACATTTTCCACTTCATTGACTTGCATTCAGATCTCAGTCACAGTACATGGTAGGATCATTTAACCTCGCATGTGTATGCATCAGCATCCAAGACAAATTGGGTCAATCTGACCTACATTTTATGTTTGATTGACTCACATTCAGATCTCAGTCACTGTACATGGTAGGATCATCCAACTTAAATATGCATGCATCTTGGATGGTACATAGCATCCAGGACAGAGTGGATCACTTTGACCTACATTTTCTGCTTGATTGACTGATAAACAATTGCTTGAAAGAGTTCAAAACTCATTTACTGTACATTGTAGGATCATCTAACACCTCAGATAGTTCATCAGGCAAAGTTGGGTCATTTTGATATACCAAATTTTGGTGTGTATTAAACACATTGGTGTATTAAACGCACCCCCTTTTGCAGAGGAAAAGAATCAGAAAAAATCTTGTTCGTGTGTAGAAAACGCATGTAAATTTTCAACAACATGTTCTGTCCAAAATTGTCTGGAGATGCCAAGAGTTACCTTGTAGACTGAATTAAATGGAATGCATGATGCTTCATGCACTTATATTTAAAGGAATAACTGTACCTGTATTTATTTTATGGTTTGTTCAAACATTTTGGGAATTTGCAAACGAAAAATATTAATTTTTAAACAGAGGAAGTTTATCTCCAAACGTAATTGAAAAGTCAAGGTTGGTTATGGATATGTAAATATTACGGTTTGCCTTGGTAAATTTTTAAGTGATATTCCCTTTTTGATCTTCATAATCGGTTTATGTATTAATTAACTTCATTTAAACTATCCCTTTTCATAAATATAATTACATTATGACTTGTAAGTATCTTGTACCCATGAAAACTGGAACTGGCTTCACCTAATCAAAACAAATATGGCGGACACGATCGAGATGAAATTTTGGGTACCTGGAAATCTCTGAATATACCTGTTGTGTACAAAGAAAACAATTAACATCTAATCATGTTAAAATTAGCAAACATCATCAAACACAGTTTCGTATCTGGATCACAACAAGGATTTTATACTTATTTCTAATGTCATTTCCGGTCTGAAGTTAAGTTAGTGGTAGTAAAAAAAAAAATAGTCTTTTGAAGTTCGCGCTTATAAAACGCATCCCTTCTCACTAGGACCTTTCTGGGGGAAAATATGTGCATGTAATACACACCAAAAAAACAGTACATTTTCTGTTTGAATGACTTAACATTCAATTTTACATCATAGTTTCAATTTAATTTTTCATATTCTGTATGTTGCATGTTAATGTTAACTTATATGTTAATCTATCTCTGGTTTAAAGTTAAAGTAATGTTATTGTGACCATATGCCACAACGAGGCAAACTTTGTAATCATTAATTACCTATGTTTGTCTGATACATTTATAGACCAAATAAATTTTTGATTGTTTAACAGAATATTTTTTCTTACTTTTGTAGAGAGAATGCTACATTAAATGATAATATCCAGACTTTAACAGAGAAATACCATGTTATTGAGGCTACACTAGGTACGTAATATACAAACTACATGTATTAGGACTATTCCAGATATAATTGGGCGGTCGGCCTGAAAGCTTTTTAATACAAATTTAATGGGTCATGGTATAACAAGAAATTGTTCTGTTGAAACAAATAGAAATAAAAAAGGAATTACATTTTTGTATGTTGGGTCCCTTTTAAAAGTACTGTCCCATCCTTCATGCAATTAGTTCTGGAATAGTCTTAACTTCAAATATTGTGTAAATATTGGTTAGAAAATGTACAAAAGAGCAAAGCATAATAATATTCAAGTCTTATAATCCTTTATTTAAGAATTGAATGTAATATTTTGTAGTTTAATTGGAGTGTAAAAGCTCGGACCATAGCAAATTTTGAATGAAGCCCTCTAGCATTACAAAATATTGCATTTGATACTTATAATTACATTTTGTAAATGGAAAGCATGTGTTCACCCAACATAACTTAGTGAAAATCGTGCATGATATACCATTTCCTTGTGTAGATTACTTTGCTGTCTTTGTTTACTTTTGTCGTTGTCAAGGAGTCGCTTGCTGGTGTAGTTTTACTGATTGATAAAAAACAATCACAGAAATGATCATAAGTACTCGTAACCAATCAAATATGAGAATTTCCATATGAAGCAGAATGAATGTAATTATTAAGATTTCACCCTTAGGATAACATGGATATTTCTGTAATTCTTGTTCAAAATAAATACTTCCCAAATGATGTTAGATGAACTTAATAATCAGCATGTTTAGACATTGATCTCACTTGCTGATTGGTTGTCTCGTGTCAGTTTCAAGAAATAGTGCAACCGGATGTTGATGAAATTAACACCTGCATCATTGTCTAGCGAATTGATTTTTACATTTTATGACTAAGATAACTCAATTTATTGATAATATGACATTTTTTATCAAAAATATTACACCCAACACCCCTTTCAATCAAAGGCGCAATGATACACATAGCAACGATGATAACAACAAAATGGCGGCATACTTGAGACTGGAGACTACGGAGATCGCTTTACGTCAAATAAATTGAGTAGGAATTAGAGAAAAAATCTCTAACATTGTTTTCCGGTTTATTACGATAATTTCTCACATCTCGATAGTTAAATTTTCACATTTTAAAGTTCTCGGATAAACCTCGAACTTTAAAATGTGAAAATTTAACTATCTCGATGTGAGAAATATACGTAATGTTAGAGACTATATGTACACACTCACTTTGCATGGACACTAGGTTTAGTATCTCTAGATATGTATGTATCACCTGTTATCTGAGAAATGATATGTCAAAAGCAAAAAATTGTTACAAGGAACAAGTCAAGTCCAAGAAATGAGACCATTCAGTGTTCAGATTAGTTTTAAGTAAACACATCAGTTAAACTAGACCTTGACAAACAAAGATATAGTCTTCAACAAAGAACAAATGTAATGAGGGCTTTTCCAGGAAAAAGTGTACAGGGAGGCAGGAACGCCAGTCACAATTTAGGGTACCACCACCATAATTTTAATTATTTTTTCAGATATAAGCAATAAGAATAGTTAAGTTTAATACCCCCCACCAAGGTAAAAATAAATAATTTGCGTTCCTGCCCCCCCTGTACATTTTTTTCTGGAAAAGCCCTGAGATATTATTTTTGCCTCCACACAACATTACATTATTCATTGCTGAAGATATTAAATGTTCAGTATATAAATTGGTAGAAAAAAAAGACAGGAAACACTTACGAGATATGTAAAAAGATTAAACCAGGAATATATACACAAATGTATGCACAGAGCAGGCTGGTGTGTCCAAGCACCTTAGACTATTTCATTAGTTTAACAAAGTTTTAAAGTGGGCAACTTATACGCAAATAATTTCTTTTAAATGCGTGCATATAACACTTTTGAAAAATTTGATTAAGCCTTAGGAAAATTGGTCTGTACTATGTGATATGGGGTCATGAACACGGCTCGTTCCAGTTTTGTGTAAACATTGTATTGGCCTGTGTGTCCGTGCATGACCTAGGAAACCCAGCATAGGAATGTTAAAACAAAAGATTTTACAAAGCAAACCATGTGATAAACAAAACTGATTATTTCCTTGATATAATAATTTGTACTGAATTCACACAAAATGGTTGAAAATGGGCTTCAGAACACCAGTAAGGTTAATCATATTAGCTGTTTTTAGCCTTTTGAAATAAATTTCATATTTTTCTGCCAAATTTTGTAATTTCTTTTCTTTTCTTCAAACATTAAAAATTAAGTTGTAAACTTATTGACACAATGTTTTGTGTTTGCAAAAATTGACTTTAACATCTAACTGTTGGTGTTGCACGGAAACACCGGATTTGCGGACACCTATTCTCACACTGTAGTTATAGGAACATGTAATAAACAATGAATATTTTTTAGCCCTCCAGGACGAATGTCCAGAGGGCTATTGTCATACCTCTGGCTTCGGCATGGTCAGCTTCAGCAAAACTATTACCTGGCTTGGAGAATGGAGACCTGAAGAGCTAGGATGTTGTTTTCAGTATCTATTAAGTAGGTTAATGATATTTTGTATGCAGGTTTGTCTTGGGAAGTGCATGATAATCTGCCATATGACTTATGCCTGTGACTTCAATTTCATGGTATAGTAAGCATTTCTAGTTTCTCATGATGTATTAAAATGTAGGTCCATAATATTTGGTATATGGGTCTTGTGTAGTACATAATGGCCTGCTATATAGCTTTTGTCAGTGACCCAAATTTCACAGTCTTTTGAGCATGTTCAGTTTTCTGATTAGATCAGTTAGATTTTACATCAGTTAAGAGACCAAGCAGCAATGGGCAAGACATCTATTTGGGTCAACTCTTGTTTTACTGAAATATTGTAAATTTGCCAATGTTACTTGGTAAACAAGTGATAATAGAAAAAAATTTACTTCAGCTGATGAACAGAATCAAAACAACATGAAGTCAGACCAGATTCAGTCACAACTAGACGTTACCAAAAATCATCTGGTCAAAGTTCAGGATGAATATAAACAACTCCAGGCTAGGAACAAAGAACTGGTTCATGCTATAAATAGGGAAAAGGTATTGTTAAATTGACTGTAATAAAAACACAAACACATTTATATTAAAACAATTATATTGTATCAATTCACAGTAAAGTAAAGAAGGGGCTCTTGCTATGAATAGGGAAAAGGTATCGTTACTGTGACTGTAATAAATACACATATTTACACAGATACGAAGGACTGGTTGATGCTATAATAGAGAGATGGTATTATCGTCTTTCCCTCCGCCTATCTCAGCCTGAAGAGCCCTTCCACAAAAGCCTTATCCGGTTGACCCAAACTTATCAAGAGGTTGACCTGGAGTTATCAATGCGATTCTCCCAATGTTTTACAATATCCTTTGTATCCATTTTGCAAGAAATAAATCTTAATTAAATAAACAATCTATCATATTTTCCGTTTTCAATTATGTAAACAAATTACCGTCACCAATACACAAAAATAAAAACGAGACGTGCGGAAAAATACGGAAACTAGGTCGCTGATAACTTCAGCAGAGCCACCATTTTGTTTACATTGTGACGTCATAAAAGTGCCTAGGAACTGGAGGACAAGTGTAAACAATGAGAGGTTCCGCGATGAAAAAAAACGCTTTTATTTCGATTTGTTAACATAGTTTGATGAAAAAATTTCTATATTTAATAACGTTTGCCGACAAAAATATTGTGAAGTCATAGAATAGCTACAAAACATTTCCCATTTTGTAAAAAATGAATGAACCTCATTTCCCGCGCAACCTGGGGAGAATTTGACACAAAACCGTGTAAACTATTGTATAGAAATAAGAAATAAAAGACGATAAACAAGTTATCTGAATTTTGAAAGCTGGAATATTGTAAAATATCATCCCGCTCGCCAGAAAATGAAGCTTGGGGCTCGTTCGCTCGCCCCTGTGCTTCATATTCTGACTCACGGGATGATATTTTACGATATACAGATGTCAAAGTCCAGATAACATATACTTATCATGGTTACTGATACTTAATCTATTGTATACTCACAAGTGTTAATCAAAGAATGCTTGTCATGTATTTGGGTTAACTGAAATTGAAATTCTTTTGTTTCGTATAAATACTATGTTTCACTTTTCAAATCTACTAATAGTTTTGTCAACCAATATATGAATAAAAAATAATTACAATATAGCAATGTAGTAAATGTAGCAATATTAACCATAATTACAATTTATCATATATTTAGTAATAAATACAGACGTTTTGAATATATGATACAGTGCATGACGTTCATTCCGTATTCACACTATGACGTCATACCATTTATCGCATACCCTTTATCGCTTGGCTTACCCTTTATCGCATACCCTTTATCGCATGGATTACCCTTTATCACATATCGTTTTTCGAAAAAAAAAATTTTTTTCAATTTTACTTTTATTAAAAAAAATTTCGGGGGTTAAAATTTTTTTGGGGGACAATTTTTTTTTTTTGAAATTTTCTTCTTCACAAAATACATGCATTTTCTCTTACTGATTTCAATTTTTGACAGTATTTTTCGGATTAGTAGTCCTCTGTTTAAATATATGATAAACTGTATAATACATGGCAAAATCCGTATCACATGCCGTATCATCCATCGACCAATATCAGCCCTCGGGCCAGAGGCCCTCGTGCTGATATTGGTAACTCGGGATGATACGGCATGTGATACGGATTTTGCCATGTATTATTCCCTATAAACAATATTTAGCACAATTATAATTTAACAATATATATCATGATTACAATGAATACAAAATGCAGACACATTGTATATTACATGATTACAATATTTAACAGTTGTTTGGTGAGACAGCATACAATTACATCAAATATTTTTCGCATATGTCACTGCCCTTTGTGTATTCTAAATATTTATCTAATGCATTGTGTATTTCTCACACTTTTTTCTCATCTTTTATTTTACAGGAAAATGTTGAGAAATTGATATTTGAAATGGATGAACAAAAGCAATTGTCAAGTGACTTACAAAATCAGGTCATTGATAAAGAGGATAAAATAACTGACCTGGAAATATCATACGAAGCTACAAAAGTAGAACTCCATAATGTTATGGAGTCCATGGATTGTAAAGAAGCAGATATTCTAGAACTGAAGCAAAAGATAAATCAGCTAGAAGTCATTGAAAGGTCACTTCAAGGTCAAATAGAGCAAGAAAAAGAAGAAAATTTGAGAACTGTCAGACAACATGCAGATAGAATTCTAGAATTAGAGAGAAGGGAGATAACTGTGTCAGAAGAAAATACAAACCTTTGTAAACAACTGGAGGAATGTAATAAGAACTTAAGTGCTACCGATGGAAAGTTAAATGATGTCTCAAAAGAGCTGTATAATCTTAGAGAGGAATCAAAATTGAAAGTAGAATCACTAACAGACCAGTTAAAACTAGTTTTGGAAGAAAAAGAAAATGTAAAGAGAGATCTTGAGATCATGCAAAAGGACATGAGTGATTTAAACAAAGAAATAAGCGATCTTCATGAGAAAATGAAATTAAAATCAGATGAGGTAGAAAGAGAAAGGCAATGTCAAATTGAAACAGTTCAAGAAATGACCAGTAATATCCAGCAATTATTTCAAGAAAAACAAAACTTGATAACTGACTTAGAATTACTAAATATAAACTTAGAAGCTATTAAAACTGATAATTTGAATTTGATTAAGCAAATTCAAGAGCTTGAGAAAGTGAGAGAAGCTAAGGAACTCGCAGATAATAAACTTAAACAATTAGATTTAAATTTACATAGTTTAAAAAAAGAAAATTCTCAATTAATGAATGAAATAGAATTTCTTCAGGGATCAAAAGAGCGAGATGTATGTGAAATAAGAGTAAAAATGGAAACAATGGAAAAAACTGTGTTAGATTTAAAAGAGAAGGAAAAAACACATAATGATATGATAAGTGAACATCTAAAATCTATTGAGGATGCAAGGTGTCGGGAGGATGAACTGGAAAGAGAAAAGTTGAAATTAACATCAAGGCTGAAACAAGTCTCTGATGAAAAAGAGGCAGTTTCAAAACAGTTTTCTGAACTGATCTGTTCATTAGAGGAAGTTCGCAACAATTCAGATGAAAAAGAAGCTGAATGGAAAAGTGACTATGAAAGACTAACTACTGAATTACAAACCGTGTCAGAAGAGCGAGATGTTCTCCTTCAGAGGATAACCTCCCTTGAGGAAGAAAAGTCTGCACTTGGAGAATTGATCAAACACTTGGAAACGAAAGTAGAAAATCTGGAAGAAGAAAGAAAGAAAGAAATGGATGCTGTGACAGAAACAGTTAATCAGTTATTACAAAATAAAGACGATATTTTACAGGAAATGGACATGCTGAAGACCACAAATGAAAGTCTACACAAAGGGTTGGACAACAAAGTACAGACAGTACAAAGTTTAGAAAATGATGTGGAAAAATTGGTCAAAGAAGTGAACATTCACAAAGACTACAAAACAAAATATGAATCAAAAGTGGGGGAGATTACTGAAATACAGAATGAGATGTTGGACAGAACTAAACAGATTGACTGTCTAGAAGGAAAACTTAATGATTTGGAATCAGGAAGGGAACTGTTAAACAAACAAGTATCTGACATGGACAAGGTGATGGAATCACTTAGTATAGAAAATTCAAGGTTAGAAAAAGAACTAGAAACAAAAGAATTAGCTATAGATAGAATAACATCTAAATACCAGTCAGAAGTTACAAATTTGAAATCAGATATAGATAGAATCACATCTAAATACGAGTCAGAAGTTACAAATTTGAAATCAGATATAGATAGAATCACATCTGAATACGAATCAAAAGTTACAAGTCTCAAGTCAGATTTAGATAGTAATGTAGCAAAACAGACAGACATGGGTGAAACGATTCAGTGTTTGGAAGATACAGTCAAGGAAATGGAGGATGAGGCAGAAAAATATAATGCAAAAATCCAATGGTTGGAAAATGGAATGTCTTCAACTGAAATCAAAGCAAAACGTACAATAGAAGATTTAAGTAATTTGTTAGAGGTTACCAAGGAAACAGAGAAACAACTGAAATCTGAGGTTCAGTCTTTACAGAGGTAATGATGTACAAAATTATTATTGATAACTTGGCAATATATGTAATATAGGACATTTTGTTTTTTTGATTCACCCAGTACCAAGTGTTAGGGTGATCTTGATGCATTTCACTGTAATAAAGTCTTCATCAAAAACAAAATGCCCTATATTTCTTTTATCAGTATTTCATCAAAGAATAAAAAGATGTTGGAAAATGTTGACAAATTGGGATTGTATAAATTTGGAAGCATAAAGTTTTAAAATAGTTTGTGATACATCTTGTATACATGTAGCAATATAGGTGTTTTTCAGTCATTGCAGTTAAATTCTTATAATAATTACTTTAATCAAATGTAAATAATTATACTTCATTAATATTTAGAGGACGGTGAAAGATTGAAATTTCTCAGTGAAATAAAAGTGATAATTAACTGTGAAATTATTTTCTATAATTTCACTCTAGGAAGTAACGTCATAATAGACGTCGTCAGCGTTGTTGTTAAGTAAACATCTCAGCGGATTAACATGGAAAAGGTAGTTCATGAAAAGAATCTTCAATTAACGCATTGAATATGCGAGAACTGATCTATATAATAAAAACAATAACTAATCCTAGATTCTGATTATCAAAAATATTCAACTCATGATCGAAAAACATTATAATTCACGAATGCGCTGCACGCATTCGTGAATTACTGCGTTGTTCGATCATTCGTTGAATAGTTTGCGATAATCAGAATCTCAGATTATTAATAGTATAATTAATTTAGAACAGATGAATCGGATTACATTCTGAAATCCTTGTAATATATTTCTTATGGATAACCAACATCACTTACTGTTAATGTGTTGAAGGCTTTTCTTTAATCCATATACATGTAAACAAAGATTTTTTTTAAGGTATGAACTGTTTGGTCAAAATATTTTGAAATTTATTTTGTATTGTGAAATGAATTTCTGAAAAGAATTAACAATTGCATGTATGATAGTTTTATTATGATTTCGATGAATATTAAAAATGCCTTAAAATAAGGGTGTAAAAAAGATGATGTTTATGTCACTGTTACACAGATATATGTTATTATTTATACTGTGTATTTGATTTACATGTACTCTATGGTTGATAATATTTGTGTGTTGTATTTGCAGTACACTACAGAGTATGGAAGAAGAAAAGGAGGCCATGGCCAGACAGTATGAAGATGAATTAACAGACCTGAGGGATCAAGTTAAATCAGAGGAGGACAATAAGTATGACTGATTATTACTACTAGCACCATATGTTGGGACAAATTTTACAACTTTGGATCAGGATTATTAACTACATACACAAGATTTCATTCGGAAGCATATGCATTGGCTAAATTTTTTAGCTCACCTGGCTATGCCAGGGTGAGCTTTTGCCATCACTTGGCATCCGTCGTCCGTCCGTCGTTAGCTCACTTTCAAAAATCTTCTCCTCTGAAACCACTGGGTCAAATGGAACCAAACTTTAAATGAATCATCACTAGGGTATCTAGTTTCAAATTTATTATTTTGTATGTCTTAGATCAAATAACATGGCTGCCGTTACTAAAAATAGAACATAGGAGTAAATTACAGTTTTTGGCAAATAACTCAAAAACCGTTACAGATATCAAAAATCAGACTGGAGTAAAAATGATCAGCATGAGAAGATCTACCCATGCTGAAATTTTGAAGAGAATCTGACAACCCGTCTTAGAGTTATTGCCCTCTTTCTGTAAAATTTTCAAAATTTTGATGTTTTTTATTTTTTATTGAAAAAACTATAACAGATAGAGGTTAAGTTTTAATTGCAAAAATGTTCAGCATGTTAAGATCTACCCACATGGATATTTTGAAGAAAATCCAAGTACCTATATATGAGTTGTGGTCCTTTATT
>MJUU01038705.1:3892-23871 GCA_002080025.1 Modiolus philippinarum | reverse complement strand
TCTTGGGGAGTACATACCGATTCCACGCACGGATGGTGGCCCTGGCCCCTTAGTCATGCATGAACGATCACATTAAGTTTTTCTCAAGCAGTTTGTACAGCCTATACCAGTAGTCCTAGGCACTTGATATTTGATATGCAGTTGCGTCTATGGGAGTACATGCCAATTCCAGGCCCAGATGGTGGTCCTGGCCCCTTAGTCATGCATGAACGATCACTTTAAGTTTTAGCAGGCAGTTTGTACAGCCTATACCAGTAGTCCTAGGCACTTGATAATTGACATGCAGCTGCATCTTGGGGAGTACATACAATATACATATTTCTAGGCATTTTATAGCTATACCACTGCATTCAGACTCCACTAGCTTTGTGTTATCAATCTTTACTTCAAATGATGGCCCTGGCCCCTCAGCCATGCATGAAAAATCACATCAAGGTTTCAGCTTGCAGGCAGTTCGCATTGTTTAGGACTTACAGTTGGATAAAATAAATGCTGCTGAATGTAAATGTACAAATTCAAGTGATACAGGAGGCGGTCAATAACAAAGTTTCTTTTCAAAGGAAATTGTAAACTAAGTTGAAGAATTATATTTTATTTTTATAACTGCAACAGTAGATTAATGTGCAAAATAAAGCGATGCAAGGGGCGGGCGAGACAAATCCTGTGTCCACAGTTTATTTTTTCAGAGTTATGGGCCTTGGACTTAGAAAACATATTTTTACCAATTTTGCTGGTGTAAAAAAGCCTTGTTCTACCGGTAGGGGACTTGGTATTGCCTTGCAATACGATCCACACTTGTTTTACCTACCTTTTACCTTTACCTGAGCATTGAATCTTAATGTAGCAAATCTTTTATGGTTTATAAATATTTAATAGTACAATATTTGAAAAAAAAAACTTATTTAAATAAGAAAAAATATGATTTAATGTAAGCTTACAAACTTTCAGGTAACAGGAAGTGATCTACCTAAACAGATATCTCTTTGAGGCAGCAAGATTTTACAGTAAGCAGGACATAGTATTGTTTTGTTTGTAATATTTTACAGCTTTTATCTATACCATGTACATATATGTTTTATTGTAATTCACATATAGTGCAAAGTCCTTTTGTGTGCAGTTTTCTGAAATGTTTGTATTATAATATCTACTGTTGTTGTCAAATGTTTATAGTGGACTATACAGGGTTGCCACACATCCTTGAAAACTTGAAAAACCCTTGAATTTCATTTGGACTTCAAGGTCCTGAAAAAATCTTGAATTTTAAAATATTTGGAAATATCCTTGAAAAACCTTTTAATTTAATGAAGTTAATTATCAATAGGCTGTGTGTAAACAAATTCCGGAAAATACCTATCTTAACCTAGAATTTTTTTCGGCTATTTTTGTCCTTGAAAATGATTAGAATATCCTTGAAAAGTCCTGGAAAAATCTTTGAATTTGGAGATGTAGAAATAGTGGCAACCCTGATACTTCTTGGTTTGTTTCAGTTATGTTTGTCAGGAACCAAATTAAAGTGTGTAAGGTACTGGGAAAAGTAAAACAAATTATTATCTCGAAGCCATGAAATGGCTGGAGAGATGTTAAAATGACAAGAAAAAAACATGTGAGGCTTCAAGCCTATTAACAGCTCTAAAAGATGAGCTTTGTGCTTCCAATAAAATATAGTGCACAAGTTTCTTTCAAAAACGTATACATTGTGTTTTTAAGTTATATTTCTTCATTTTCTTGAGTTGAATATGGTGTTGTTTTATTAAATTGAAAACAATATGCATGTTTATCAAATTACTCGTTTTTTTTATATTGTGTCTCGGATCAACGAACCTGTGGCGCAGTAATTTGTCAAAGATGAAAATAACATTTGTTTACCTGTGACAGTGTATTGCATTTATTTATAGCAATGAAATCACACAATCTGATTATTTTCACGTATTATGGAATAACTTAATACATGCAGACGTATGCAGTAGTTCTTTGGATGAATACGAAGTTTTGCCACATGTAGATTTTCAGGGCTTCGAGATTCAGCTCCATCAGAGCTTAGATTTTTGTAATTTAATGATCGAAAAGTATATTTGCAATTGATTTTTGTACAGGTTTCAGGTTTATTGTAAAATTACTCAGGTAAAAAAAAAATGAAATTCATCCTCACCATCTGATATTTTACAACTATTAATTAACATAATAACATTTTTACTGATCTTTTTTTTACCTTAGCCATTAGTAGATATTTTAGTTAGCACGTATAATCAAATTAATTTTAGCCATAATACATATATAAATTATCTGTATTTGTATATCTCTTCTTCAAATTATTATTATTCAAGTCATAATTGTATACTCATCTAAATGCTTAGAAATCTGAAATGTATTGACCTGTTTTCACAGTTAAATAATGAGGAATAGGGGATTCTTTATATGAACATTTTGGTTTCTGTAGAAAACATGTTGTACATTTACATTTTTTGCAGGTTTCTCTGTGAATAAAACTTTTATTAAAAGTGATAAAATATTCTTCAAAACTGAGAACATCCCTCCTTTAAATAATTATTTTGTAGTGAAATTTTGAAATAACTTTTCACAGAAACATATATAGATTTGTTCAAATTAGGAATGATACATAATATCCATTTTATTTATTTTTTTTAAGTTATTTTTGTATTTTAGTGTTCTATCATGAAACATTATTTTATAGTACATTGTATGTGTATTATCATGGCTCAAAAATCCACAAAACCATCTCAGGGTAAAAAAGTAACAAATCATTATTTACCGAAATATTCTGGAATTTTTATTACTCGTATGAAAATAAGTTGAGTGATTGTGTCTTTTAATGATTTAAGTGTGAGTTACAAGTACAAGAACTTTACAATTGTACCGATAGAGTTTTAATCAAAAGAAACATTAACAAAATTAGTGCTTTGCCTTTCCATGTTATTTATTGAAAGAGCAAGAAATGTAGGCAGTGTATGGTACCAAAAAAAATCTTGCCCTTATTAATTTCATTTCTTTTTAACTAAAAAAAGTGAACCTTTGTAAATTAATTCAAATGACATTCAACCTCAACATTTTGAATACTGTTATGCAATCAGTGACATATCAATTTTTCCTGGCAAGTTTATGTTTTGTTTTTTTTTGGGGGGGGGGGGGGGGNNNTGTATTTTCCAACATTTTGAATATACAATTAGTGACATATCAGTTTAGCTGGCAAATTTTATATTTTTGAAGGAAAAAAACAGCTCTGAATTAGATTACTTATGCATGTATTATCGAGAATATTTATCCATTTCATTGTTTTGGTAAATATTCATTTTTGAACACAGGCTAGTAATTCAGTAATAGTAATTTTTATAAAAAAATAATTATAAGCACAACCAATGTAAACTTTTATGTGGTTTTAATATGTATTGATTTATACCATGCACATATTGAGTTTGATTGTTTGTAATGCATGATCAAGTTCAATAAACAGTAACATCTATTCTCATTGTTTTTATGTAACCAAATTCTTATTGCTGGTTTGTGCTTTTTAGCTTGCTGGGACAAATGTCTGGAGAGCTATTGTCATACCTCCAGTTTCAGCGTCAGCAAAACTTGAACCTGGCTTGTGGAATTGAGATCTGAATAGCTAGGATGTTAATATTTGGTGTGCGACTTCCTTGTGATGAGAGCTTTCTGATGGTACCATATTTGTAGACATTTTGACCTTGATCTTGCCCTTAAGGCATTTTTTTAAAAACTTTAACCTTGCTTCTAGAGTTTCAGTGTTTAGTGATAGGATGTTCATATTTGGTATGTGATCTTCTTGTGATGAGAGCTTTCTGATGGTACCTTCCATAACTTTCAAATTTATTGCGAATTAAGGTAATTCTAATCCTTGGCGAGCTATGTTGTCTTCTGACAACTCTTGTTAGCTTACTTGGACTATGTGAGCTATTGCTGTCAGTTATTACCTGGCCTATGTGAGCTATTGTCATCAGTTATTACCTGGCTGCCATCAGTTATTACCTTCCTACGTGAGCTATTGCCATTGTCATCAGTTATAACCCACCATTTTATTTATAAAATGCCCGTTTCAAGTCGGGAATATGATGGCTTGCCAAAAAAGTTCTGTGTTGGATTGTGTTTCCCTGATTCAGTCGAATGTTATACAGATTTTCCTTACTGGTCTCTTCCTCTGATCGATTCAGACTTTTGTTGTCACTTTTATTTACTATTTGGCCTATGTGAGCTATTGTCATCAGTTATTACCTGGCCTATGTGAGCTATTGTCATCAATTATTACCTGGCCTATGTGAGCTATTGCCATCAGTTATTACCTGGCATATGTGAGCTATTGTCATCAGTTATTACCTGGCCTATGTGAGCTATTGTCATCAATTATTACCTGGCCTATGTGAGCTATTGCCATCAGTTATTACTTGGCCTATGTGAGCTATTGTCATCAGTTATTACCTGGCCTATGTGAGCTATTGCCATAAGTTATTACCTGGCGTATGTGAGCTATTGCCATCAGTTATTACCTGGCCTATGTGAGCTATTGCCATCAGTTATTACCCGACCTGTGTGAGCTATTGTCATCAGTTATTACCCTGCCTATGTGAGCTATTGCCATCAGTTATTACTTGTCCTATGTGAGCTATTGTCATCAGTTATTTTCTGGCCTATGTGAGCTATTGTCATCAATTATTACCTGGCCTATGTGAGCTATTGTCATCAGTTATTACCTGGCCTTTGTGAGCTATTGCCATCAGTTATTACCTGCCTATATGAGCTTTTGCCATCAGTTATTACCTGGCCTATGTGAGCTATTGCCATCAGTTGTCTGTAATAAACTTTTTCCAATATCTTCTCAGAAACCAATGACAGACATATCGAAAACTGCCTGTCCGAAGGACAAATCAGGCAAAAATTATCAGCCAACAGGACAGAATGTCAGGTAAAAAATTGACTTTTCCTATATAGGATGAAACTGTAGGTCCTGCAGATTTATCTTCGGTCTGGCAGCTTTTCCTTTTTTGCCTGACCGAATGTCCTGCAAGGTCTCTAAACTTTTCGATTTCTCTGCAATGAGGCATTTTTATGCCCCGCCCTCGAATGCGGAAGGGGCATATAGTGTTACCCTTGTCTGTCCGTATGTCCGGTTAAGTTTTGTGGTACATTTCTCGGAAACTAAGGTATAGAATATTGATAAATGGTCATTAGGTAGATCTTTGATAGTACTACATAGTTCACTTGGTAGTTTGACTCCTTGACCTACATTTTACGCTTAAGTGACTTTGGTTAAGTTTTGCACTAAAGTCCATTTCTCAACATCTACACATTATAGGACAATGATGTTTCATCAAAATAATTGCCTTAATGAGTACAACCCAAATCATTATGCCCCCCCCCCCCACGAATGTGGAAGGGGCATATAGTGTTACTCTTGTCTGTCCTTCCCTACATCCGTACCTCCGGTTAAATCTTGTGTTAAAGTCTGTTTCTCAGAAACTGTAAGAGGTAGAACAATTATGTTAAGTTAGTAGGTAGATCTTTGATAGTACTACATAGTTCACTAGGTAGTTTGACTGTTTGACCTACATTTCATGCTTGAGTGACTCTTGTTCAGTTTTATGTCTAAGTCCATTTCTCAACAACTACACACATCATAAGACACTGATGTTTCATCAAATTAATTGCCTTGATGAGTACTATCCCAATCTCTTATAATTAGGTGACTTTGACCTATGCCTCAGTGACTTTGGTTAAGTTTTGCGTTGAAGTCCATTTCTCAGCAACTATGCATTATAGGACAATGATATTTCATCACATTAATTGCCTTAATGAGTATTACCCAAATCATTGACAATAAGGTCACTTTGACCTACATTTTACGCTTCGGTGAATTTGGTTAAGTTTTGCTTGTATGTCTATTTCTCAACAATTACACATTATATGACAATGATATTTCATCAAATTAATTGCCTTGATGAGATCTACCCAAATCATTGACAATTAGTGGCTTTGACCTACATTTTGCGCTTCAGTGACTTAGGTTAACTTTTGCATTTAAAGCCCTGTTGAATCTATCGAAGTTCCATCAAAAAGTTGGTCAAAGAAAACTTGGACCAAGTTTTCTTGGTCAAAGTTGTCTGTTGACGCTATCAAAGTTTTTTCAGTTACTTGTCAAAGAAAAGGCGGGAAATGGTGTTTACAAGTAAACAAATGACACCAATTTTTCAAAAGGATTAGATATATTGCACTTTTACTTTGGCTTCTATGCATAAAAATGCTGTATAGGAATTATCTGGTGGAAAAACGAAATTGTAGAATAAGAATATGATTGCAGAACTACTGTATTAAGCATTTCAAAAGTTAGTCTTGGTCGAGTATTTTTATAGGAGCTATGCCTCTTTATTATCCCCTCACCCAACGGAGTTGGGGAGGGGATATCGCATCTTGCCTGTCCGTCTGACCGAGAGTCTGTCCGTTCGTCCCACCACAGGTTAAAGTTTGCGTCAAGGTTCATATCTGAGAAACTACATGCGGCATATCAATCATCTTTGGTCAGTGGATGGATCTTAAAGAGTGATGCTGCTTCAAATGATATTTTGGTCATTCTGACCTACATTTACTGCTACAGTGACTCTGGTTAGATTATGTATTAAGGTTCATATCTGAGGAACTACATGTGGCACATCAATCATCTTTGGTCAGTGGAAACATCTTAGAGAGTAATGCTGTTTCAGATGATTTGGGTCACTCTAACCTACATTTTATGCTTCAGTGACTCCGGTTAAAGTTTGTGTTAAGGTTCATATCTGAGGAACTGCATGTGGCACACCAATCATCTTTGGCCAGTGGATGTGTCTTGTAGAAAGATGCTGCTTCAGATGATAATTAGGTTACTCTGACCTACATTTTATGCTTCAATAACTCCGGTTAAAGTTTGCATTAAGGTTCATATCTAAGGAAATAAATATGGCATATTAATCATCTTTTGGCAATCGATGTGTCTTGGAGAGTGATGCTGCTTCAGATGATAAATGGATCACTCTGACCTACATTTTATGCTTCAATGACTCCGGTTAAAGTTTGCATTAAGGGATATGTCCGAGATACTACATAAGTCACATCAATTATCTTCGGTCAGTGGATGTATATTGGAGGGTGAGGCAGCTTCAGATGATAATAGGGTCACTTTGACCTACATTTTACACTTGACTGACTTCTGTTGTTGTTTATATCAGAGATACTACATGTTACATATCAATGAACTCAATGTTCAGTGGGTGTACCTTAGACATTCATACATATTTATATTAGGGTTATTATTTTTTGACAGCAGGCGAGGGGATTAGCTGTCATTTTCAACTGCTCCTACATCTAGTATTAACTTTGAAAATCGACAAATTATCCTTTTTATCTTTCTAATGATTATAGCTTTCATTACGAGACAAAAATGTATATCACTGAATATCAGCTAGAGTTTATATGTTATTTCAAAATATAAACTAGCCTTTGGCGAGTTTATTACATTTGAAATTGCATAACAAGAGTTGATATTCAGCGATATACAATTTTTCGAGTTGTGAAACCTGTTTCTCTTATGATTTTTTGTCGCTCCCGCTAGGATAGGCGCAGAGAGCGAGACATATGCGTACAAAGTATGTCGGCTGCGGAGACGGCAGCTGCATAAACTTTCATTTTAAGTTTTTGTGATAGGTCATTTTCTAAGTTACTATAAGTGGTAGGTCAATGATATTTGGTATATAGGTTGGTTTTGAGCAGTACATGACAGTCTGCTATATGGCCTTTGTTTGTTATGTCAATTTTAAGGTCCAATGAACATGTCAAGTTTTTGTTCTTTGTTTAGTTTCTCGGTAACAATAAGTGGTAGGTCAATGATATATGGTATGTAGGTTGGTCTTAGGTAGTACACTTCTTTCATATGGCTTTTGTCCTTGTTCTCAATTTCATGGTCTAGTGACCATGTTAAGTTTTTTGTGATTAGGTCATTTTCTCAGTAACTATAAGTGATAGGTCAATGATATATGGTACATATGTTGGTCTTGGGTAGTACACGACAGTCTGCTATAATGTAAGGTCAATAATATTTTGTTTGTGGGTTTGTCTTGGATGGAACATGACAGCCTGCTATTTTGGCTTTAGCCCTGATCTCATTTTCACAGTCTAGTGAACATGTATTGTTTTTCAGTATCTATCAGTGGTATGTCACTGATATTTGACATTTTGGTTTTTGATGATACATAACAATATTGCTTTCAATTACCATAATTTCACAGTCTAGGGAACATGTTATGTTTTCTGATTTAGTCAGTTTCAGTTTTCACATCAATTTTGCACTTGTATAAATAATGTAATGCATTTTTCAGTGCAGAACTATTTTTCTATGTTTGTTTCATCGCTGTTACATTTTGAATAGTAACAATTTTGCTACGTTACATTAGTCACAGCCAACATGATCTCACGATAGGCCAATAGAAACAAAGGAAAAGTGATAGCACACTATGTATGCTTTGCTAGTACCTAATGCTTGACCAATGAAATTCTCCTAAAGGTAATATCTCTAATTCATATCTTACTCCAGCTTCAAAGTCTCATTATACCACAAAATAACTACTCTTGCAAGGAATATGAAAGGGGTAGAATTATAAATGCCATTTATTTCTCAGTCACTGTATTTGGTGAATACTTATATGATAGCTGTAGTTCAAGGATGCCTCAGGTGAGTTTTAAGATGAGTCCTGGTCATATATATTTGTAGGAGTTTTGCCCCTTTTCTATATGTGAGGTTTCAAGTGAGTGTTGGGTGAAATTTTGCTATGTGTAGCATCCATGTTTAAATGTCTATGCAAGCTATGGTCAAGGCAGGCAGTGCAGGATCTTGAGGGTTTTGTCTCGTGGTTAGGTGGTCATTTACATATGGTTAATACATGGCAATTTGATGATTTTAAACATGTTTCCCTTTCCACAACTTTCTTATCATGGTTGGTGGTAACTTTCTGGATGGGAAATAACAAAACTGAATGGTTGTGAAAAATACCTTTCTGGAGAATGCAATTTATAGAATTATAAAGATAGTGAAAACTGGAGACAACGGAATAAAGAAGAAACATAAAACATAAACACAAAACATTTATTGGAACAGCTGATTTAGATGAGTGACTGTTATATTTTTTACCCAAAGGGTCAGTGTGAGCTACTGCCATCACTTGGCGTCCGTCATCCATCCATCTGTTAACTTTTCACATTTTCATTAACTCCTCTTAAACCACTGAAGCAAATTCAACCAAACTTCACATGAATGATGTATGGAAGGTCCTTAACAAAGATTGCTCGTTTTGATTCGATCCGACAAAAAACATGGCCACCAGTGCAGAACTTATTTTTAACATTGGACTATGGGAAAAACGTCATTTTCATCAACTCCTCTGAAACCACAGAAACAAATTCAACCAAACTTTACAGGAATAGTGCATTAAAGTCCTTTACAAAGATTGCTCATTTTCGTTCTGATCCGACTAAAAATAAAGCTGCCAGCTCAGAACTTATATTTAACATTGGACCCTATGGGAAAAACGTCATTTTCATCAACGACTCTAAAACCACAGAAGCAAAGTCAACCAAACTGTACAAGAATGATTTATGGAAAGTCCTTTACAAAGACGCTCATTTTATTGTGATCCGACAAAAAACATGGCTGCTAGTGCGGCACTTATATTTAACATTGGACCCTATGGGGAAAAACGTCATTTTCATCAACTACTCTGAAACCACTGAAGCAAATTCAACCAAACTTTACAGGAATGATGTATGTAAAGTCTTTAACAAAGATTGCTCATTTGTTTCCAATCAGACAAGCAACATGGCACCCAGTGCGGAACTTATATATAACATTGGACCCTCTGAAACCACTGAAGCAAATTCAACCAAACTTTACAGGAATTACCTATGGAAGGTCCATTACTGAGATTGCTCATTTCATTGGGATCCGACAAACAACATGGCCGCCAGAGCAGAACTTGTATATAACATTGGACCCAATGGAAAAAAAACATCAATTTCATCAACTCCTCTGAAATCAATGAAGCAAATTCAATCAAACTGTACAGGAATGATGTATGGAAGGTCCTTTACAAAGATTGCTCATTTCATTTCAATCCAACAAAAAAAAACATGATCGACCACCACTCAAAACATCGAAAACCATGCTGTTCAGCATTTTGTAATGTGAGCAATACATGCTCAGTCTCTGAGCTTCTAGTTTTATTTGCCCCACAACAAAACAACAGAAGTCATCAAAAGCAAAAGATATGGGTCCAAATTTAAATGGTGTATTGCAGCAGTGGTGAAGGTTTCTTTTGATATTCCCTTATCCGGCGTGACATCACAAAGCTGAATTGACCAATCAGTTCAGTCGATTTTAATCTTGTACAAACATAGGCGTAGTACCGAACTGCAAACTATGTGGAATTGGAGTAGAAGACAGAGAACATTTCCTGCTACATTGTCAAACTTTAGATGCCATTAGAGGGATACATATGGAACTTCTATGTAAAGCTATAGAAGAGATTAGGGGGGGTGGTACACAGATTCCACAAGAAAATGGTCTACTTATGCAGATGATCTTAGACTGTACTTCTAGAAAAATTTTACAACTGTTACCATATTCAACTGATGATCTGGTCAAAATAGAGCGAATATCACAGAGTTACTGCTTTGCACTTCACCGAAAGCGAGTTTAGCTGATGAAGAACATTATATGATAGAAAAACATTATATACCTGGACAATTATAAATAGTTTTCAATACATTAACTTTTCGATATGCCCAGCAATCGGTCTCGAAAATTATTATATATATTTTTTTTTTTTTAGAACATTTTAAGTCATGTGATTTTATCTTTTATGAACAATTCGTATTTTACAAGGAACATTAATCTTCGTATAAGAATTTTACGTTTGAATGACAATTTGCAATTTTAATCATGACTGCGTGATTAGATGAAGGACCAAGAAATTGAGTTTGTGTACATATGTTTTTCATCGATTCAATAGAATGGATTGAACGTTTTAAATACGTTAACGTTTACTGGAAACAGATATTTTAATATAGTGACTGTAAATACGTTCTTAAAAGCCACTAACGTACTTTTTATAAGCCACTAATCGCACGATTTTAAGTAACTTTTATTTACTATGTATATATTTTAAGTATGTGTAATGGATAGGGCTAGGTTAGGGAAAAGCTTTTATCCTTAATTGGAGTGCTCCGGAAGACGGAGGATCATACCTGTACAAGACAAGATCTATGTTTTCTTATATAATCTATGTAAAAAATCGATATTTTAAATTGCAATTTATTCGGTGTTATAATACCTACGATCTTGAAATTCGGATATGATGTTTATATTGATGTTCCAAATACATAATCCGAGTTTCATTAAAATATCTTGAAAAATGAACGAATAAATCAAAGTTGAAGTTACTTAGATATATAGTGAAATGTGGTCATTTTCACCTCCTCCACATGTAAAGTGCCCGGATGTCCGGATAAAAGAATAGGAACATCATCCCTTTTTAATGAATAACTTCATATTTATTTACAAAAATCCAATATGAACAGGCAGTTACAATTGGTGAAATTTGGAATATATATTTGGAACACTACCATGAATTTCATAACAACGAGGGAGTTATAGCAGTTTGAAAATTGTGTATTGGAAAAATTCAAATTGCATTTATTTCTTAATTTTTCAACTTTCTTTCATGAAATTCGGAATATATATTCGGAACACTACCATAAATAACATATCGAAATTTCATAACGATATCTCAAACAACAAGGGAGTTAAAGCAGTTTAATTTGTGTATTGGAAAAATTCAAAATGCATTTATTTCTTTATTTTTCAACATTTTTTCATGAAATTTAGATTATATGTTTGGAACACTATTATTAATAACACATCAAAATTTTATAACAATATCTTTAACAACAAGGAAGTTATAGCAGTTTGAAATTTCCAGACCTCGTAACCTGCACCTCGCAATACAATCCTTCGGGGTGGAAATCCCGTTCACTGATTGGTTAATCCATTTTTTGTGACGTAGCGACAAAACTATGTATATTCTAAATGTAATTCCCATTTCTTATGGATCTAGGATTTGGCTTCAGAGACTCCGGTATTTAACATAATCATATGGGTTAAAGTGTCGAAAAGATACATATTTCTATAAAGTAAATTTTTCATTTTAAAAAAAATCATATCTTAACCAGTGACAGTAAGCATTTAAAAATTGATGGGTGTTCCATGTAACACTTGTGTCGCCTGCACTACAGAAGAGCCATTTTGACCAGTGAACCTTTGAAATCTGTAAATTGAAAATTTAAAGTATTATGGGCATCGTTAGATTAGGAGAAAATTATATTCGGCAAATTTGATTAGATATGAATACAGTTTTGAGGACTTGCAGATTAACAAACTGAACTAACAAATGAGCTATGTTGGCTTGGCAAACCCCTGAAATCTGTAAAAACAAAATTTTAAGTATAATGTGCATAACCAGACCTGATAAACAACATATACTGGAAGTTTCGTTGGAATGTGACAGACATTCGTGAAGGAGTCGAAAATTACCAAATGAGCACTTTGCCTCCATGGACCTCTAAAATCTGTAAAATCAATATCAGGTGCACGATTATATCGAGTGATCAATTAACATATTCTGAAAGATTGGTTGGAATATGACTTATAGTTTTGAAGGAGTTCCACATTAACAAACTGAATTAACAAATGAGCTATTTTGGCTCAGTGAACCTCTGAAATCTGTCAAATCAAACTTTTACGTATCAGATTCACAATAAGATGAGGTGAACAACATATACTGCAAGTTTGATTGGAATCTGACTGATATGTGATGGAGTTTCGGATTAACAAACCAGCTTAACAAATGAGCAATTTTGGCTCTGTGAACCTCTTAATCTGTAACGTCTCGATTCTAAGTATCAGGTGCACAACTACACCAGGTGAACAATATTTCCTGAAAGTTTAGTTGGAACTGGACTAGTAGTTGAAGGAGTTGCAGATTAAAAAACTGACAAGATTCACAAATGAGCAATTTTGGCTCCGTGAATCTCTAATATTTGTAAAATCAAAATTCTAAGTAACACCAGGTGAACAACATATCCTGAAAGTTTGGTTGGAATTGGACTAGCAGTTTTGAAGGAAATGTGGATTCAAAAAGCGACAGACTCACAAATGAGCAATTTTGGCTCTGTGAACCTATAAAATATTACTTACTTAGTGCTGGATAGCTTATAAGGCCATTTCCAAAGACCGCCATGCCTGTCTGTCTTGGGACCAGTGCTGGATTTGTCCCCGTGTCCAATCATTTTCCTTCATCTGCTTTTAAACTGATCTTCTCCATGTTTCCTTTGGTCTTCTTCTCTTCCTCCTACCAGTTGGTGTCCATCTTAGAGCAACCCGTGGCCTATCCATGTCCACCGTCGTTTCTTTATTTCAAGTGAAAGAGGAGTGGTTTTGGTTCTCATGTATAATTCCTGATTTGATATGGTGTTAGGCCAAAAGATTCTTAGGATTCTTCTCAGAGATCTTGTTTCAAATACGCCAAGTTTGGTTGTTAGGGAGTTTGTCACCTTCCAACATTCTGCACCATATAAAGGAACACCAAGTATGTTGCTTTTAGATATCTTGATTTTGGTATGTGTGTTGATCTTGGATGACCTCCAGAAGTTTCGCAATGAGGCAAAAGCTCCAGTGCACTTTGCAATTCTTGCTTTAACGTCCACTTCCGAGTTCCCATCTATGGTGATCTTACTACCCAGGTAGACAAACTCCTGAACTTCCTCGATGTCTGTACTTTCTAGTGCAAATGGATCTTCAATATTGCTGTTTAGTTTCATGATCTTTGTTTTTGCTGCATTGACTTTAAGTCCTAGCTTACCTGCTGATGTTACTAGCTGATTTGTTTTTTCTTGCATATCTTGATGTCGGTGTGCAAGCAGGGCAATATCATCGGCAAAGTCTAGATCTTCTAACTTTTCAAGCATGGTCCATGTGATACCCCTTTGTTTGTTTTTTTTTTGTCGTTTCTTTCATGACCCAGTCAATACAAAAGGTAAAGAGAAGAGGAGAGACCAGATGAACCTCTAAAATATGTAAAATCGAAATTCTAAGAATCAGGTGCACATCTACATCAAGTGAACAAAATATCCTGAAAGTTTTGTTGGAATTGGACTAGCAGTTTTGAAGGAGTTGCGGATTCAAAAACCAACAGACGATGCAGGATGACGACGACGACGGCGGATAGTAATCCCTGTGTCGACTCTGCTTACAGCAGCTGTCTAACTGATATAAAATTTATGTGACCTTGACCTCTATTTTAGGTAATATGTCAAAATTAGGATTCGTCACAATTGTTACATGACTGGTCTATATGGCCCTTGACCTAAATTTGATATTCTGAAAGCCATATTTAGCTTATGTTAATTATCAGTTTCTCAGCAATTGTAATTTTAGTTAGGCCATTGTCCATCAGTATGTAGTAATGGTGTGTAAGGTTCATGACTGTCATATGGTTAGGACATAATATGGACTCAAGTGAAAGTGTTGAGCTTTAGTGATGGGTCAGTTTTCATCATCTGCAAGCGTTAAATCAATAAAACATGGTATATTTTTTTAACTTGGGTGGAACATAACTGGGTCGTATAGTATTTGACACTGACCACTAATTCGGTCCGCAGAGACCATGATTTAATGGTCATGTAATTTTGTAACAACTTTATATGGTAGGTCAAGGCTGACCAAAGTCAATATACTTATCCAAGGTCAATAGAACATTTGTTTACGAGTGTTTGTATTGAATAGTAAATGAAAGTCTTGTATATGGATTTTTATACGACCGCAAAAATTTTGCGGTCGTATTATGGTATGGCGCAGTCGTCGGCGTCGGCGTCTGTGGCCAGCATAACTTTGTTTCTAGTGGACGGATCATCTTCAAATTTCAGTATGTGGTTTCTTGGCATAGGGGTCAATGATGTTTCTTGGCACATGCTTTAGCCCAGGCTATAATTTTATGTTCCGGGCCCCGCCCGTTTTTGAAAAAGGGGCCAAAAGGGGTTAAATTGGTTGTTTTCATATATTTGACTGTAGAATATTTATTATTTATCGGATTTTGATGGGGTTTCTTTCAGTAAACCCCTTAGAAAATTTCCAATCTGTAGTATGCAACGGATTTCAGGTAACATGTTGCCTTACCCAGCTATGAGGGGCCGAAGGGGCCAAAATCATAAATTTACAGATAACCTAATTTCGATGGGATTTTGTCTTTGGATTCCTCTTGATGTAAGCTTTAAGTAGTATGTCAACGGATTTGGCATAGCTCTTACCGTTTCTGAGCTATGAGGGGCCGAAGGGGGCCAAAATCGTAAATTTATCGATAACCTTAAATTATTATTTTTCGTCGGATTTCGATGGGATTTTTTTCTTTGGATTCCTCTCTTGATGTAAGCTTTCAGTAATATGTCAACGGATTTGGTGTAGCTCTTACCGTTTCCGAGCTATAAGGGTTCAAAGGGGCCACAACTGCAAATTTGCAGATTACCTGAAATTTTTATTTTTCATCGGATTTCGATGGGATTTTTTCTTTGGATTCCTCTTGATACAAGCTTTCAGTAGTGTGTCAACGGATTTGGCGTAGCTCTTACCGTTTCCGTGCTATAGGGTTCACAGGGGCCAAAACTGCAAATTTGCAGATTACCTAAAATTTTTATTTTTCATCGCATTTTGATGGGATTTTCTTTGGATTCGTCTTGATATAAGCTTTCAACAGTATGTCAATGGATTCGACGTAGCTCTTACTGTTTCCGAGCTATAAAGGGTCAAAGAGGAATCATAAGGAGTCATAAAGGCTAATCTTTAGTTTCCCTAGTTTGTGTCCAGCTAATTACTGGGTCAATCTCCTTATTGCGTCCATCTAATTATTGTGTCAAGCTCTTTCATATGTCCACACTCACTTTAAATTACACTTTTTCAAATTTCAGTGGACGACATGCTGCGGTCGTATCATGCTACGCTCGGCGTAGCCCCTATGTGTTGGTTATTTCATTGGGTACACAAAATGGTCTTACATAGCACATTAAAGTCTGCGATGACTCTTGATCCTGACTTCAACTTCTTAGTTTACTGAATATTGTAAGGAAATTGTTCGTTTTAATATGAGTCGGCATTATGTTGTGTTCCTTGATTCTGATTGGTCAATTGATCAAATGTAAATGGAGGCTTCTGATTGCTTAAACTACGATGTAAAGGTGGCCAGAGAGGTGGTGACCGATCCCATGTTAGAGACAGTTTCTTGCAAGTGGTATTTAAAGAATATAAAACTTGACCAAGGATATTATACTGTCCTTTCCCTGATCGATTCCTTGTCACAAACATCTTGTTGCAAGTAAAGTTAGATTGACCGATCAAATTTCACAGACTGTTTTTGCAGTAGGTCTTTAAAGTACAGTTAACTTGTCGGACTGTTTGTTGCATGGGATCTTTGGTGACTTTGATGTACTGTTAGCTTGACAAATACCTTGCTGCAATGGATTGTGAAGAACAGATAGCTTGTCAATGACCGATCCCATACAGCTTGTTGCAAGAGATCTTTTAAGTACAGTTAGCTTGACCGATCCCACGTCATAGATAGCTTGTTTCAATGGTACTTAATTGGTCAGCACCATTTTCCGATTGTTTTCCACCTGCTTTGCCTGTTTGCCTCTTGGTCTTTTGTTCTTGACAGTTCTGTTCGGTAATTTTGTTATTACCCCCATTTACTGAGAAATTGGTACTCTAACTGTATTTTTTTTTCACTTTGCGCCCATTTGGCTGCTTATGATGTCAACCGTTAAGCGTGTTTTCTATGTTTTAAGTTTTTTTGTAACAAAAACAATGATACAGCAGGGATTAAATAATTTCTTTTGTCGGTTTTAAAAAAATTTACTTGGACTTGACTTGACAACAATATCTGGGTATCGTACTGGTTGTGTTCCTGAATTGTTATCAAAACATCACGAGTTCATACGTGGCCACACCCTCGGACGATTAACAAGGCTGTACCAGTCTCGTTTAGAAAAGATAAAAATGTCGATTGCAACGCGTAACTCGTTGTCAGGGCCTGATAAAAGTTACTTATAACATGAAAATTTATACTTTGTTATGTTCATGTGACGTATCTTATTATTGACAAATAATATTTTTTTAAATATATTGACATTTCTCGCATATTTTTTAATGAAAAATGAGATTTCCCGGAATATACATGGTTCCAAAGAGTTTTGGATCTAGGCATTTCTTTGAAACGAAAATTTTCAGGAAAAATTATACTTTGCAATTAAATATTTATCGATTTATTTGCAAATTTTGGACTGGGTACACGCAGTGGTTTTGACGAAATAAAGTATACAAAACGACCGTTTCTACCTCGCAACCATCAAGGTTACATAAACAATATCGATTTTTGCTCACTAAGCACGTGAGGTCTTTGAATGGGTTTTAATTGAAGGCACGCCGTTTTCTTTGATTGAACCAATGAAATCTTGTGTTGATGATTACCCTTTGAAATCGTGGGTATGAAAGGAAAATGGTGCTGTTTCGAAACGATATAATTTTGCCTAGTAACATAGAATTAGTTTTGGATCTCAGCGTTTCTTATGCAAGAATCGTTACTGAATTGACCTATAAATAAAGTATGTTAAAAAATTCTATCTGTACATATAATCTTGTCTGGGTACATGCATTTTAGCGCCCCATAGCAATTGATTTTGACCAGTGTGTCCATTGAATATTTTCACCACGACAGTAAATTATGTAAGGAATTCGCATTTTACCTCTTCTTGGGGGCAAGTTTAATCACCTTTTAACTGCAAAGTAAAGATCTGGGAATTGAATGACATTTTCACTAAGTATTGTATTTTTTGTTATTTCTTTTGAAATCTTGACATTTGGTGATCGCCATGCTGTTAATTTGTTCCGAAAAAGTTATGAGACACAGAAAAGTTTCTCTAGAAGGGAGATAATTTTATACCACTAGATTTCCCGCTGGTACAATATCTAGTGAACTTAGATTGAACAAACACAAGATGTAGATTATGCGGTAAAACTAAAAAAAAGTTACCGTGACGTAAACAGTAAAAGCAAAATAAAATGATAAAAAAACAGGACACAGGTTAAAAGATAAAACGGAAAACTATACAAAACAAAAGGTAAGCTTAAATAACCAGAATGAAAATAAAGAGAAAGGCCCAAATTCTTTTGCCTTGTGGTCTTCAACAATCTGGCAAAAGGAAGAAAAAACATATGGATGAGAGAAAACAGACCCACTGAAGTGTTTATACATTAAGGTGAACTTAGTTTTGACCATTGCACAACATATATTTAGAACAAGTAATCATACCAATCCCTTGTCGACCTTTGATACGGCTACACTGTCTGGATCAGTCGTATAAAAATCGTGTCAAAATGGAAAATATCAAAGCGTTAGATGAACTTAGCATCATGTTTCGGTTGCAGATTTCACAAACTAGTAGTGTATTTGAAAGACCACGGATGTCCAATGAATTCACCGCTCCCAAATGAAAACACCGTTCACAATAAACCGTCAAAAACAAGATCAACCCATAAAAGAAAAGCTTACTGGCAAATTCAATGCAACAAAGACGGCTTTTTATTTTTTATTTTCCTGCAACACCATCAAAGGTTGGAAATGGAATACCTGCAAACTTAGTACATGTATCATCTAACATATTAATGAGGCAAGAACCTTTTTCATTATCTTCGCTAGCCAAGGGCTAGCAAAGATGTGAAAAGGAGAGGAGCATATCGTAACTGGCTAGCGAAGATGCATTTTCATATGGGGCTGGGAGTTTTTATTTATCAATTGGCCCAGTAGCTCCCAGTAGCTCCCTACCTCTTATGAAAAAAAAATGAAATTAAAAAAAAAATGAATGAATATTTTGTCGGAAGAAGGTTCTAAATAAAATATGAACGAAATGAAAATGCGATAAAACGTCCGTGTGAGATCTAAATTGGTAATTCAAGGGGAACACTTCCAAACCAGTCATCCAATCATGACACTGATAAATATCCAGTTAAAGGTGTATTTTGTCAGATTTTCGAACCTCCCCGATCTTGTATACTGACCATTCACTTTTTGACTTTTTGCTAAAATTCCGATTAGATAGACCTCTGACAAAGGATTATAAAATTCTTAATATCCCTTCATTAGGTCAAAGACATAATTATATGTCTCTGATTACGTTTCAATTGACATTTTGTGATGCAATGCCATTAGAAAACCGTTTCGTGTATGAAGACTACAGTAGCTCATACGAATGTCTCCTTATGACATCTAAATTGCCTTCTTTAAAAGTTCGGCGAATAAAAACTATTGCTATTGAAACATTTAAAATTATTCATAAACATAGTCCCAGTTATTTACATGATTTGATTGATGTAAAAATTCAAAATTATAATTTTAGGTCTCAACATACAGTAAATTTACCTAGAGTAAGAACAACAAGGTATGGCCTTAAATCTTTTAGATACAATGCAGCACAGATTTGGAATGAGTTGCCTGACAGGTGTCGACAAGAAACTTCTCTTGAACAATTTAAAAAATTGATTCAAGCATGGGACCCTGAAGGCGGATCATGCCAATGCTGTGCTTGCATATAGTTTTCTTTTTTGCTTTTTTGTTATTTCCCCCTTGTGCTTTCTATTTCCTTAGTTAATAAGGATAAACTTACAAATAGTGTGCTCGCAATTAACCATTTTAACCACAATTTAAAAGATTTAAAATAACATGCTGCTATTAGTGCTTTATTATAATTGTGTTTGCTTTGTAGTTTTTAACTTAAATGTTTTTTTAGTGCTTTGTGTTTTAATTTATTGTTTTATGTATTGTGTTCTATAT
>MJUU01038704.1:121415-151835 GCA_002080025.1 Modiolus philippinarum | reverse complement strand
TTAGCACAGTTTAGATGTTCAGCAACATTCCTTAATAATGACCTCCATTAAATAAACGTAATATCTGACCCATCATGTCGTTGTGGGGCACCACGTGAAGACTACAAACATTTTTTCTTTGAATGTCCATTATATTTAGATCAACGTGATGTCTTGGTAAATAAATTAGCCTGGTTGCCTGATTGTCTTGAACGGAACTTTTTGCTCTTAATTAGTGGTAGTTCAACTCTGTCAAACCACGAAAATGAAGAAGTATTTAAGGTAGTATTTGAATATATTAAAAAATCCCAAAGATTTCTTGTAGTATGATTATAAATCGAGTTAATTTACTTGTACGATCCACACACACCCACACACACACAATCAGACGCAAATTTTGTGTCTTTCCTATATCTTTTTTTCTTTTCTTATCCTCTTGTTATTGCTCTAAAAATACTTTTCTTTATTATATTAGTGAACTCTCATGCCTGCGTATTATTGTATTATATTGTAGTTAAGGAGAAGACGATCTAAGTTTGATTAACTTGTGTCTTATCCGTTTTGCTGTATGTTTTTGAGCAAATAAAATACGTTTAAATCAAAAGTAATCACCTATCGGACTTATTTCAACACCCTCATGCCTTCAGGCAAAACTCAAACTCTTTGTTATTAAACAGACAGCTTGTAGTCTGAAAACAACACACCCGGTTTATCACATACTTACATTCTCTCGTCCAATCAAAAGTCTTTGTTTCACCCCTCTATTTTTCATAGAGCACACCTTTTCTACTTTTTCTATGTACTAAGTAAGGGATTATAGACAATACATTGATTGATACAGGCCAAAGTGTCAATGTAATTTAAATGCCTACATTTTTTGTAATACAGTGAGCTAACTACAAAAAAAAATATAGTGAAAAATATTAATTGAAGTATTGTCTAACAACAATATTTAAACAGTAAAATAATCTTTCACTTGGTACATGTAAAAAGTAGAAAGTGTTTGCTCTATGAAAAATACAGCGGTGAAACGAAAGGGGAGAATTATTAAATTTGTTTATGAATAAATAGATACATTCAAATAAAATAATTTCCAACAACCAACTGTTGTCTTATTTAAATCCACCACTATTCTTCAATATTTCAAATTGGGAGCAAATCTTTAATACCGTCAACTTTGTAGTATCCAGAAATAAGTGATTACAAAAATAAAACTGTAAACTAGTTGAGTAAATTTCAATGTACTGAAAGTAAAAACCAACTGGCCAACAGGCATTTATATGGTGGCCAGATGCGGCCATTTCCCGTTTTTGCGCTTTCTTTTTTCACTTTCCACAGAGCGAAACGCGAAAACGCGAATCGAGAAGGCGAAAACGCAAAAAAGGCGAAAGCGAAAACGCGAAAACGCAAAATCGAGAAGGCGAAAATGTGAAAAGACGAAAACGGGAAAATGCGTAAATGCGAAAACGCGAAAATACGAAAACGCGAAAACGCGAAGTGAAATTCATTTCGCATTTTCGTGATTTCGCGTTTTCACCTTCTCGATTTCGCGTTCTCGCTTTCTCGATTTCGCGTTTTCGCTCTTAGGAAAGTGAAAGTAGAAAACGCGAAAACGCAAAATGGCCGCATCTGGCCACCATACATTAAAGTATATGTGATAGCTTAATTATTAAAACTTACATCCCAGCTCTTTTGTTCTTGCAGGGGTGATCTAAGTCGGATCACCCCAGCAATCTCACCTAAGTTAGAATAAAGGAATTTTTTACTTTTTTATTTTGTTTTTGTCAAGGCCAGATTTTGAGATGTTCAGTAGTAAAACTTTATGTTTAAATATCAAGATTTTGAAACGTTGAAAAAGAACAAAGCCCATAGTGGGATTCGAACCAGGGTCTTTTCGTTTACTAGACTTCTACCTTACCTACTAGACAACGCACTCGTTGGATTAACCGTGTTAAAAAATCGTTGTGGGACACAATAAGGATATATATTATTATAAAAATAATTTTAGGCCTGAATATTTAAATGATTTGTTACGACTGGGTCGATGCCACTGCTGGTGGACTGTAAGTCCCAGAGGGTATTCACCAGCCAAGTAGTCAGTACTTCTCTGCTGACCCGAAAGCCGATTCTGTTTGGAATCTCACAATATCTAAATGCTTGAAAATTTTGTTGTAAACTAAGGAGTATCTCCCTCATGCAAAGCTTTGTCCTTAGCTGATTTTGGCTTTACATTTAGATCATATTGGGTAATTGTTCTCTTTCAGTTTTTAAACATCTTTGAGTTTATGGTCTTCCTAACGTTTATATTTTATCTGCACTGAAGAGACATAAGTTGTCGAAATGTGCATATGCAGAATTTAAATTCACAGTAACTTCGGTATTTAGTGATTTGTTGCCACTGCTGGTGGACTGTTAGTCCCTGAGGGTATTCACCAGCCCAGTAGTCAGTACTTCGGTGCTGACCCGAAAGCCGAATCTATTTGGAACCTCACAATATCTAAATTCTTGAAAATTTTGTTGTAAACTAAGGAGTATCTCCCTCATGCAAAGCTCTTTCATTAGCTGATTTTTGGCTTTACATTTAGATCATTTTGGTTAATTGTTCTCTATCAGTTTTTACACATCTTTGAGTTTATGGTCTTCCAAACGTTTAGATTTAGATTTTATCTGCACTGAAGAGATATAAGTTGTCGAAATGTGCATATGCAGAATTTAAATTCACAGTAACTTCGGTATTTAGTTAATCGATGTTCCTTCACTTTATATATTAGCTGTTAACTAAATAGTAAACTAGTTATCACACTTGGACTATCATCTTTTTGTCGGGCAATGGATGACAGCGATGCCAGTTAAGTTTATGTTTGTTGACGATCCTGCATCCATGGACCATTAGGTTAAAAAGCATGGATGTAGCGTTGCTCGACAATTAGCAATGAATTCCGCTCAAACCGGTGCTAGGGGCCTTCTTGAACTTGCTATGAGGTATGAGTAAAGCTCATTGTTGAAGGCCTCATGGTGAATTCAAGATGAAGAACAACAATAAAAGCGTTGTTCCATTGCTTATTTTTACAATGTATTTGTAGAGACTTTGTCTCATTTGCATTTACTCCATATCCCTTCATTGTTAATTGGTGTGTCTGTATAAACTCACTGCTCCGTCCTCCGGCCGTCGGGTGATCTTATACAGATACACGGCGTCCTCGTGTGATAACTATTACTTACATCACAGCTCTTTTGTTCTAGCGGGGGTGATCTGAGTTGGATCATCCCAGCAATCTCACCCCAGTTAGAACCAAGGATATTTTTTTTTACTTTTTGATTTTTGTCAAGGCCAGACTTTGAGAACTGTTCAGTTTTTTTGGACTTAGTAAAAATTATGTTTTATTAATAACTATTCATAAAATATCAAAGAGAAAGATTTTAAAACCTTGAAAAATAACATTGTTCATAGTGGGAGTCGAACCAGTTTCTGCATGTTTTAAGGTGTAATAACCTTGATCATTGTTTATTGTAACTTACATAACTAGGCAAAACAAATTACATAATATTTAGGCCTTACAAAATAAAAACAATGAAAACAATGCATTATATATAGTCTCTAACATTGTTTCCAGTTTATTACGTATATTTCTCACATCGAGATAGTTAAAATTTTCACATTTTTAAAATGTGAAAATTTAACTATCGAGATTTGAGAAATTGTCGTAATAAACCGGAAAATAATGTTAGATATTGTTTCTCTAATTTCTACTCAATTTATTTGAAGGCAAGCGACCTCCGTAGTCTCCAGTCTCAAGTATGGCGCCATTTTGTTGCTATCATCGTTGCTATATGTATCATTGCGCCATTCATTGAAAGGGGTGTTGAATATAATAGTTTTGATGAAAATGTCATATTATCAATAAATTGAGTTACCTTAGTCATAAAAATGCAAAAAAAAAAAAACGTTTTGCTAGACAATGATACACGTGTTAATTTCATCAACATCCGATTTAATTTCTAGAAATTTACATGATTGACCAATCAGCAAGTGAGATCAGATAATACCCATGTAGATTATCATTTCGATAACCCATTAGTCAGGAGGTGTTTAAATTTGCTAGAAATTAGAGAAAGAATATTTACAGCATTTAATTACCTATAACACCTTCCCCAAAAAGAAAATGTTTGAATGCAATGAAAAACATTTAATAACAAACAAATCTAAAATGTATTGAGGTGTTATGAAATTTATCAAACTCTTGACAATGCATCTGCAATGACATTATTTTTTCCTTTAATATGTCTTTTGTATAGATTAAAACCTTGTAAAGTCAAACTCCACCTCAAAAGTCTTCGATTTTTATCTTTCATTTTATGAATAAATTTAAGAGGGTTATTATCAGTATACACAATAATAGGCTGGACTTAAGCTGTAACATAAATAAAGCCAAAATCGAAGACAAACATTCTTTTTTAATGGTGGAGTAATTTCTCTGGTGTTTATTAAATTTTCTAGAAAAATAACAAATTGGATGATCTATTCCATCTTTAACTTCTTGTAATAAAACACCACCAGCAGCAACATCACTGACATCTACTGCTAATTTAAATTGGAAATCAAACTTAGGTGTTGCTAAAACTGGCGCACTTTTTAGGATGGCTTTTAATTCTTCAAATACTTCGCCACAACTTTTAGACCAAAAAACTTTACAGTTTTTTCAATAGTTTAGTTAAAGGCTCACTGATTAAAGAGAAGTTTTGACAACATTTTCTATAATAGCCAACCATTACCGAAACGTATCAAACAACGGCAGTAGAATACCGAAGGAACAAGGGGAGCGAAGATTTCTTATTCAAAGGTTTAGGAATGCTAGAAACAGCATTAATTTTAGCATCAATGGGTTTTACTTGACCCTGACCTACAACATGTCCAGATAATTTACAAAAGCACATCCAAATTCACTCTTGGAGAGGTTGACTGTTAACGTAGCACTGCTTAAATGTTCAAAAAAGGTCGAATTATCTGAAAATGATCTTCCCAAGTGTCACTCTATATAAGAATGTCATCGGTATATGCTTCACAACCATCAATTCCGGAAATTATACTGTTGATGAGACGTTGGAAAGTTGCCGGTGAATTTTTTATTCCAAAAGCCATCATTTTGTATTGCAATAGTCCATCGGGTGTAACAAAAGCGGAAAGTTTTTTTGCACGCTCTGAAAGAGGGACTTGATAAAATCCTTTCAACAAGTCAATTTTTGTAACGTAGTTAGCATTTCCATTTTTTTCAATACAGTTATCAATGTGCGGAATTGGAAATGAGTCAGTTTTTGTAACAAAGTTTAATTTTCTATAGTCCGTACACATATGATAAGTTCCATCAGGTTTTGGCACTAGAATACAAGGCGAGCTCAAATTGTTTTTGCTTGGTTCAATAAAGTCATTTTTTTAACAAATACTGAATTTCATCATGCAGGTACTTTTGTTTGATCGGATTCAGTCAATATGGATGCTGTTTTATCGGTACTGAATCACACATCAACATCATGAAATATTTTATGAGTTCGTGTTGGAATGTCAGGAAACAAATGTTCAAAATCATGGAGTAACTGTTTTAACTGAACTTTTGAATCGTTGGTAAATGTTAAAGTTTCGAATCGCAACCTGAAGAATCTGTGAATTTTCCAGCTTTGGTGTGATAGATGTCGAATCAATTTTTCCACTAAAGTCATTTTCAGGATTGTCAGGGTCAACACTAACTATATTTACAGAATGTACAATATTTGGGCTATTTCTATCTATATAAGGTTTTATCATATTTACATGACACAACCTTTTATGTCTAGGTCTGTCAGGTGTTTTAATAATATAATTTAAATCACTGATTTTCTTTTCAACAATATATGGACCAAAATATCTGGCTTCAAGTGGGTTTCCAGCAACAGAAAGTAATACAAGTACTTTATCACCAGGTTCAAAATTACGTTTTACAGAATTTTGGTCATACTTCGCTTTCATAGATTCCTGACTAGATTTAATTATATATATAAGATTTTTATCTGCTAGTTCACATCTTTTACAAGTTAAGTGCGAAAGTCTGCAACGTAACCAAGGAGTCTTTTTCATCAGAAAAAATTTTCTCACTTAAAAGTTTGAGTGTACTCCTAACTATATGTCCAAAAACTAATTCAAAGGGACTAAAACCTAATGATTCCTGGACTGCTTCCCTTGCAGCAAATGAAAGAAAACAAATTCCTTCATCCAAATTTTTCTCTATGTCAAAACAATAGGTCCGCATCATGTTTAAAGTTTGATGAAATCGTCTTAGGCGCCTTGACTTTCAGGGTGATATGAAGATGATCTTTACTGTTTAACGCCTAAAGTTTGGTCTGATTGAATAGATTTAGGTAGGCCAAACAAAGTAAAAAATTTAGTTAAAGCCCTAACTATAGTTTTAGTTTTTATGTTTCTTAAAGGAATAGCTTCAGGAAACCTTGTGGATGCAGACATGATAATTAACATATATTGTTTACCAGATTTTTTTGGGTAAAGGACCTACACAATCTATTAATATTCTACTAAGAGCCTCCTCAAAAGCAGGTATTGGTTGAAGAGCTGCTTTTGGAATAACTTGATTTGGTTTCCCTATCAACTGACAGGCATGACAAGACTTACAGTAATGGAGACATCTTTTCTAAGATTAGGCCAATAGAAATAATTTTAAATTTTGATGTAAGTCTTATTAGTGTCCTGACAAGGGAGTATCATGGGCCATGCTTAATATCTCAGCTCTATACACCATTGGCGCTTACTGCCCATTCTGCATTACCGGTAGCAGATACATCAGAAGGTGTCAATTTACGCATGAGAATACCATTTTTTGGTGAAATAAGTCACAGGTTCTTGCATAGATTCACTTTCATCAACAACCCTGTTGAAAAGACATGAAATTTCAGGGTCTTTATATTGCTCATGGTCAAATATTGGCATTGAAATACCTTCACCTGGAACCAATGATCTATTAGAAAACTCTAAGGGCTTGCTTGTCTTGCCATCAACATCACTAAGCTGACTCTTAAATGTATCCGACAAATCAAAACCATCAGTGCCATTTTCATCAATTTTCTGAGCTTCCACGCATTTCTTTTTCAAAGCACGAGTAACTGCACAGGCAGGATACAAATCAGAAAACTCCTGTTCAGCGGAATCAGTAACTTGATCAAATGAAGGCTTGTCTGTCACAATAGGATTCCTCTGAACTTTATCCCCAGCTAAATCATTACCAAGAAGAAGTTGTACACCTTCATAGGGCAATGATGACTTGATACCTAAGGTCACAGGTCCAGAAACAATGTCTGCAGACAAATAAACATTATGGAAAGGAACAGCAGCTTAACCACTAGAATCTACTCCTTTAATGAAAACATTTCTACCTGTACTAGAAATATCATCAAACAGCAGGGTCTCCGCAAACAAAAGAGATTGTGAGGCTCCAGTATCTCTTAAAATTTGAATAGACGTAGAATTACAAAAACCAATCGAAAGCGACACAAAACCATCACTAATAAATGGTTCAAAATATAATGGGACAAAATAGGGATTTGACCTCATCTTGCTAACAGGATCAGAAACTGACTTAACCTCAGAAAAAGAACTATACACAACTGTGCACAACTGTACCAAAATGAGGCAAACATTGTGACGACTCAACAAAACCATTGGGCTTAAATTTCACTTTCCTTCCTTTGCTTTAACAGCCAACAGTCAGATATCAAATGGCCTTCCTCCTTACAATAATTGCACGAAATCGACTTAAATTGTTTCTGTGACTGTGAGGGAGGATAGGACTTGGACGAGCTTATTTACATCATTTGTAGGTTCGGATGAAAAATTTGTAGAATTATTATGGTGTGGTTTATTAAAAAAACTGTTTTATGTGTAAGTGAAAAATCGTCAGCTAAACGTGCAACAATTTCCAAAGTTTCAGCTTTTTGTTCATCAATAAAAGCTTTAATGTCAGTACTAATACACCTTTTAAATTCTTCAATTAAAACTTGGTGACGTAATTTCTCATGATTGTTTCGTATTTTCTTTGATGTACACCAACGGACATATAGTTGCTCTTTAGTTCTAGCAAACTCTACATAGTTTTGGTCACTCTGTTTTTTCTGCATACCCTAACTTTTTGGTGGTAAGCTTCAGGGACCAGTTCATATATTTTAAGAATTAACTCTTTTACAGTGTCCTAATCTGAAGCATGTTCTACTGACAACTGAGTGTAAATTTCCCTGGCCTTACCAATTAACACACTCTGTAATAATATTGACCAATTGTGTTTTGGCCACTTTAAATTCTGAGCTATTTTCTCAAAATGCAGAAAATATTTGTCAACATCCTTTTCTTGAAAAGGAGGGACCAACCTGATGTTTAAGCAACATGAAATGACCGAGAATTCTGGGAAAGGTGTTCATTCTTTTCACCTGATTCCATTTTTTTTTCATTTCTAATTGAAACACTCTTTATTCTCTTTCTCTTTCTAATTCTTATTTTCTGATGTCTAATTCCTTTTGAATTTCTACTTTTATTAATTTCTAATTCCGGTATTTGAACGCCAAAAGTTTCCAGAACAGATTCATCAAAAATGTCTTCTTTAACAATAATTTACAATCACACTTTGGATTTCAAATTTTCCCATTCCAGATTTGACATTTAGTTTTAAATGTTTTCCTTAAATAATCAATTCATCCTGTTTAAGCTTCTCAAAATTCTCCACCTGACATGTAGACATAAATTGTTCTGGATCAAATGACATCTTGAAAAAAAAACAATATTGCTGACTTTTAAAATTTTTCTATTTAACAAAAATATAATAATTTATCTTTTTTAAACAATTTCGAAGATCCCGGATGAGCCCCCAATTTCTGTTATGAGGTAGAAATAACCTATAAATTATTGTAAATTGAAGTCAGCAAAACATAACAACTTTGGCTCAAATTAACTTTTTAATAAGATAAAAAAAATATTTATTTTACAAATTAAATATATAGTATATAACTTATCTGACAATTATGAAGTCCAAATAAATATCCAAATCAATAATACTCTGAAGTCCACCAATAAATGTCCAGATGAATATTCCTTATAATCCTCACTAAATTGTTGATAATAGATTCACAAAACTAGATGTTGATTTCCAATACAAGAGATGTGCGTAATAACCCTGTATAAACTTATTGAACTGACTGACCAACCATTTTCTGTTACCTTATATTTATACATACAATGTCACTAGAATATTATTTAACAAGATGCTTCCAGAAAACTCTCCATTAACTTAAATCACGAGACTAATATAATCAAAACAGGGAAAAATCTAGAAAATTCAATGTGTTAAATATTTAGATTTAAATTATAGAAATTTCTACATGTTCTAAGATGTAATAGCCTTGACCATTGTTTATTGTCAACAACTTACATAACTAGGCAAAACAAATTACATAATATTTTGGCCTTACAAAATAAAAACAATGAAACAATGCATTACAGAATATTTACAACATTTAACTACCTATAACAGTTTTTATTTCATGACATAAGCATGGAAATAATATTTAAGAATGTATATCGGTTTTCCTTCACTTAATATATGACCCGGGATGTAAATTAGTTATCACACTCTGACTTGGTGTGTATGTATAAGCTCACCCCTCCGGCCTCCAGAGACAGACACACCGCGTCCTCGTGTGATAACTATTACTGAAAAGCCACTTAATGTAAATATGTGATAAATGCGTAGAGAATAATTAGCCATGCTCTAACCCTTACATAGCCTTTCAATAATTTTAACAATCCATACTTTTATTGATACTCCCAAATAGAAAAAACTTTTGTTCAACAAGTATACTGGAGAATTTCTTTTCATAACGCTGTAAATAAAACTACCATATAGTTTTCCGGCTTCATAATCTTGTTTAATCCAGAACATTTCAAATATAACTATTCTCCATGTATGTTGATATCACCAACAATCAAAAGGTAATCATGTATTGTAAATCCAATTAAGCATCCATACAAATAAACTTATTGTGTCTATCTCATAGTCATATGTTTGGTGACGTCATTTTTTATACTAAATAATCCAATTCATGCATACACATAGTCTGGAGCAAGTGGTCACATCATGCCGTTCGATCTATCATTGAATGCTTCCTTATGAACCTGTTGATTCTACAAGTACTTATATAGATTAAATACATTTCAAAGTCTCAATCCTTAATTTGTAAACTCGTACTTAATCGCAAAGAAGGGGATTATCGTGTTCTTACATATAAGAAATTAACAACAAATAACCGTTTCGTTAACTTAAAACATAACAATGTGCTTTCGACCAATGAAATGATTGGTTGCTTTTATTCGTTATTCACGTTCTTACCAATAATATATATTGTATAATTTCATGCTTTACACAAAGCACTAATTACAACTTTTTTCCAATGCCTACAGGCATGTTCATTTTTTATATCTACTCCTATCCATTTAAATCTATTTTCAAAAATAAAAGATGTTCAGTAATTTGAATAACTTTTAACATAACATGGGTTCCAACGTTCAAAATCTCTTTAAATCCCATAAATATCTTAATACAACCTTTTTTCTCTTCTCCATAAATGATACCTCAGAACTGCAATCATTTTGAAGTTTATAACCGGATTGTGAATAAAAATAATACAATCATGAATGCACATACTTTAACGTCATATTGCCTGTACTAGAGGTCATATTATGGCAATTGATCTAGTTACCTAATGCTTGGTAGAACAGGCATGGGAAAATGTTGATTCCTTTAATTAAGTACTTATTCAGATGAAATACATTTGAATGTCTCAGTCACTTTTCCGTATTCTTAATTTGTAAGAACAAGATAACAACCTCCTTCATGATCAAGTAGTAGCAAACTCGTACTTAACCACGAAGAAGATAATTTTCATGTTCTTGCATATAATTACGTCCCATTCGGTAAAAAGATGAATTGACTGGAATAATTGCTAATTTGAGCAAATCACATTGCCATAAAATATTTCTGAAAGATGACTTTACTGCTAGAAATAGATTAGCTCGCATTCCTATTAAATTGAGAATTGTATGCCATTATTTTTAAATTTTATTAGGGTATAAAAGTGTCGAAGCACGGGAAAAGTGTGCGCAAGGTCCACACTTTCATAATCCATATGAAACTTCCAAATAATGCATTCAATTCTTGTAATTACATTTTTAAACCAAAATATAAGAAAACAAAATTTAGTTACGAGAAACTACAGCATGTACATTGGGATTCTATTCGCCAAGTGAACATGTGGTCAAATGTGTTTCGCGGGAATTGCAACTTCACATTGATCAATGATCACCTATCGAATTGACAAAATTTAAATGAATATGCATGAAATGTAATTATTAATGGATGAAAGATGTAAATTGATTCGATGAATTAACTTGGTACTAAAGTAAGTGAAAACCGAACCGTCAGTCAAAGAACAATCATAAACATTAAAGTGAATGTTTTGACTATAGCCCTTTTCAAACAGTGTTGTTATCTTTTCATGGAATTGAACACCTTTGGGTTCCGGTTATCATCACTGTTAAAGCAAGTGAAAATGTTTCAAAAATTAAACTATCCTATAAATTCTGTAAATAAAAATTTAAAAATAACAAAACGTAGGGAATTAAGGACCATTATATCTTTAAATTATTTTACTGGACAAATACATATTTTATTTTACTTGATAAGGTACAAAAATAAAAATGATGTTATCAAAGATGTAATAATTATTGGTCAATTTTAAAACCCCAGAATTTAATGAAAGATAACTCCAAATATCCAATTCTACCAAAGGTTGATAATTGATAACCGGAACTGTTTGATCGTATCTTAATGCCAAAACGAAGTGTGGACCAATTTCCTTTTTGAAATGGCCTATATATAAATAGTATTTTATATTAATATGATGCAGTCTATTTAACAAGCAATAAAAATAATTATCTTTATGACAATTTGTTAAGATGTTTCCTTTATATGGATGATGGTCTTGATTGAACAACTTTCGATCATCCCATTTTGAATTTCTCAAATGAACTAAACAAATGAATATTCATCAGCGTAATTCATGGACTTTTACTATATACTGGTAACTATTGGTGCCTGAAATCAAAACTCTACCACGAGCGTTATTGTTCTGAATTCCCATTATTGATACTCCGATATTCCACATCTCGCACATATGGAGTCTGTATTTCACATTTCATTGGCTATTGTCGTATCTGTTTACTATTCAAAATACAATTGTTTATGCAAACACATTTGTGGTCTATATCATCATTTGACAAGCAGTTCCAATGTTTAATTTGTAATGAATTTGTAAGAAATTGTTCAGTCGTTCCTTAGTAGCTACAAAAACGCAAGAATACACAGGAAAGACGGGAAACATCTTTTTAAATCGTCCTGAATAAATAGCGTTAGAACAAAACGTAGTGTTTCTCGAAAATTGTCAGGAAAACAATTTACATATTGTGTACTTATCATTCGAATGGTCTTATCTTTGATAAATATATAACATATAGTAAATGTAGAAATGGAGACTCTAGTTAAACTGTTGTTATGTGGTATGTATAATTTTAATTTCAGTGTTAATTTAATACGTTTACTCCTATAATAGTATAAAACAAATGCATATAAAATTGTTGGATATCTCCATCTGCTTATGATTCAATGACTTCGAATGACGCTAAGAATATTCTTGTCATACTCAGGCTTATAAACCGACATTAACTTCCGAATTAATTGTCTAATATGGAGCTAAAATACCTAGTATGAATAATTTTGTGCCACTCCAACCTGATTTATGATGTGTCCATAAGAAAATTAGTTTAGAAACAATAAAATGAAGTTTCCTTTATATGGATGATGGTCTTTGATTGAACAACTTTCGATCATCCCATTTTGAGTTTCTCAAATGAACTAAACAAATGAATATTCATCAGCGTAATTCATGGACTTTTACTATATACTGGTAACTATTGGTGCCTGAAATCAGAACTCTACCACGAGCGTTATTGTTCTGAATTCCCATTATTGAAACTCCGATATTCCACATCTCGCACATATGGAGTCTGTATTTCTCATTTCATTTGCTATTGTATCTGTAATGCGATTTACTATTCAAAATACAATTGTTAATGCAAACAAATTTGTGGTCTATATCATCATTTGACAAGCAGTTCCGATGGTTAATTAGAAAATAAACAATCTAGAAAATTCTGGGTATATATTACCGGAGAGACACACACCGTATTCGACATTACATAAGACTTCCACCAGCACTGCGAATGGTTCCATGAGTAGAGCAGATCATGCCATAGTACCTGACCTTCCACTGAAGTACTTTATTGTTTCATGACGCTCTTATCCAGTTTTGTATCTTTGTTTGCTAATTGTTTTAATTTTATCTGCTCTTAAGGGACAAAAGTTGTTGAAATGGCCAGGACAGAAACTTAATTCACAGTAACTTCGGCATTTCGTTATTTTGGTTACCAATTTTATTGCCTCTCTATTGCAATTTGTTTATTGTCTTTCTTTCTTTTAATTTGGATTTGGTTGTATTAAACCTTGTTTAATGCAGTCATTCTATTAAGTCGTTTTTGAAAACCAATTAAGTGAATGAGATAATTTAGTGGCTTTTATGCAAGAAGTCTCGGTTTTCACGTTCTTGGTATTTAGGGTTATTCACTATTTGGATTCTAATGACATCTCCTCCATCGATGAAAATTCTCCTTCTATAACTCTTGTGGACTCCTCTTGTACAAATGCATGGTATTCCCTTCTCCATAATTAACAAACCAGGATTCCACAAACAACACTTTTACTTCGAGTGAACAAAAGTCCAGCATTACAATTCAGGGAGTTTAATTAATCAGGATGAGAATACTCAGAATGAGCGCCGTAGTATTTCCAAATAGAAAAAAGAAGGGAAACAGGGAATGTGTCAAAGAGACAACGACCCAAAGGGGAGTAATAACAACTCAAAGCCGCCATAAGATCTTCAATGAACGGTGAGAAAACCCCACACTCAACGGCAGGTCAGAGTCGGCCCCTGAATAAAGAGTAATCAAGTTCAGCAAAAAAAAAACATCATCCTAGACTCCTATAGACATAAACACATAACCCGTTTCAATGCAATACAGATTTTAGAAATTTAGAATGTGTTTAGTTAAAATGCAAAAACCCTATCAAAAAATCAATGTTAATACCAAAGAAGGCCAAACGTCTATTATACAAATCTCGCAGGAGGCAGCTAATAATAATAATAATAATAACTTTTTCATACTAAATTAACTTACTTTACTTAGATCAAATGAAATGAAATACGTAAGTGTTAAGCGTTGAAAATGATAAGAAACATTAACCATGTCTATATTTGGCAATACGCACAGTCACCATGTAGTCATCCATTTTGCGGTTATGTGGATGTAAACTTGGTTTCTATTGGCTAATTAACCATCTGCTACACAACCATGTTCACCATACAAAACAAGAAAATTAATAATCTTGGTAATGTAGTGTTTTGGCCTAGACCAAAGTGTGTTGTACAAATCAAACAACATTAACAAACATGCAGTAGGACAGGATAAATAGACATATACAGTACTTTAACATATTTTTATTTTACCTCTACGTAATGTAACAGGAATACCCAACTGAAATTTACATTCCGAAATAAAAATAAGACATTAAACTATAAACTTGAAATAAAATGTGAAATCGGTGTTCATTTTCGAAAATCGTTGAACGGTGCGGGCTGATGCACTTACCGTTCAAAGATTTTCGAGACTATCTAAATAATCATGTTGGTTGGTTCAAGGCATGATAGCTTAAATTAGTTTGCCTTCAGCTGAGTGGAATAAACCCAATCACCATGTTGAATTTTTAATCCCTTAATAATACAATAATGCTACCTGTTGTCAATAACTTCCAGAAACTTCCAGAATATGCAGAAACTTCCAAGGATTCAACTGCAGAATGGGTTTCAAGTATTGTGATTCAAGTGCACGTGCAGAAAACAGTTTTACATATGTCAAGAATAGTTTTTATTTTTATCAGGTTGGTTTACACCAAGTTAACAGTTTTTACTTTTGTGAGGTTATTTGTTTTGTCCAGAAAACATGTTATTTACCTGTGTCAGGTTGTTTTATGTCAAGGAGACAGTTTTCATTTGTGTCAAGTTGTTTTCACAGAAAACAGTTTTTTTCCTGTGTCAGGGTGTTTTATGCCCAGAAAATTTTTCATCCCAGTCAGCTTGATTTACGTCAAGAAAACGGTTTTACCTGTGTTAGGTTGTTTTATGTCCAGAAAACAGTATTTACTTTTATCAGTTTGTTTTGCACCAAGTCTTTTCCTGTGTCGGGAAAGTTTTTAATTGTGGCGATTTGTTTTACGTCCAGACAACAGTTCAGTTTTACTTTAATTAAGTTGTTTTACGTCCAGAAAACAGTTTTTACCTCTTTCAGATTGTTTTTACCCGTTTCAGTTTCTTTTACCTCCAGAATGCACCTTTTAACTGTGTCAAGTAGTTCTACACCAGTAAATAACATGAAGTTTTTTGACGTCCAGAGAACGGAAAACATCTTTTACCTTTACCATGCTGTTTTACGTCCAGAAAACAGTGTTAACCTTTGTCTGGTGGTTAAACGCACTGAAAATACCTTTTCCCTATGTCGGGTTGTACTATACCAATATAACAGTTTTTACCTGTGTGAGGTTGTTTGACGTCAAGAAAACATTTTATACTTTTATTAGGCTGTTTTACGTTTTAGAAAAATTTGTACCTGTGTAAGGTTGTTTTACACAAAGAAAAAAGTTTTTTTTTCCTTTGCAATGCTGTTTTGCGTCCAGAAAACAGTTTTCACCCATGTAAGGTTGTTTGTGTCCAGAAAACAGTTTTTACCTTTGTCAGGTTGTTTTATTGTTATCTAAATATGAACAGTTTTATGAACTGTGTTCAGGATGGACAACACTTGTCGTGTTGAGTTGATAACCGGAACTGTTTATTTGTATTTAAATGCCGAAACCGAAGGGCGGACCAAAAGATTTTTTGAAAAGGCTTATAATGTACATGTTTCAGGGTCAATGCTGTCTTTTCATTAAGACATTACGACATTTACTCCATATTCTCTTATATTTTCTCACTACAAAAAAAGAAATCAAATACACATTTTATCAATTTCATGAATTAACACATTTTTACGTGTTACACGAAAAAAAAATCACGTCATATTCCTTTGAAAACATTTTCAATTTTTTTCAATAATTACACCTTTGATGCTCTTTGGAACGTACATCAGTCCTCATATTTTTAATGTATTTTTATCATTTATTTTCTTCCTTTTTATACACTGATGAAATTACATTTTGTGAATCATGACCAGAGTATACAGAATGATTTGGAATGTTTTTTCCTTATTTGTTTACAGTCTACTGAAATTATTTCTATAGTTTAGGTATAGAGTACACTGTATATAAGACAGACTCGTCTTTGGTTTAAGAAGTTTGATGCCGCTAAAGGTGATGTCTTGCATGATCGACTTTCAGTTGACTCAATGTTTTAATTCTTTACTGAAAGAAAACATTGCTTTCCAAGTGCGGCTCGAGTTCATTGGTGGTTTATGTAATCCGCGACTGTGACTGCTGTGATCAGATGTATTGTGGGTATATTCAGACGAAATAAACATCCGGTATGACGATAAAAGTAGAATTTAGGGAAGAAGTCCTATTCTAATCATTTTTAACTTCTGTAATTAAAGGTAGAATATGGGTAAATGGTAGAGCTAACCAACCGTTACATTAACATAGAAAGTACGTTCAATATGTGAATATAAACAAATCTAATAAATCGTTAATTACTTTACAATTTCATATTTTCTGTCACAAAATATGAATATAACACAGCTTATATACAATGGATACATATATCGTTCAAACAGTTTGATTCTGCCAAGATATCTGGTTTTTAAACTAAATACCGAGACATTGGCTGTTGTAGGCGCGACAGTTGCCTTCTGTAGGTGCGACTTATGGTTTAAGTGCGACAGTTTAGTACTGTATCCAAAGCAAAGAATACCTGATGTTTTGTGTGTTATTTATTCGTATATAAATTTGTAGGACACATATCGTTTATAAGAATAAACTCATTTATACTTTATACTTTGACGGTCTAGTATAGTCATTATCGTCACATTTATATGAATCATTCACGTATAAGCTTGAATCTGTTTTAATTGCGAGTTACAAACGGAAAGCAGTTTTTTTTCGTGAATCGAACGTGTTCTATACTTAGCTGTCAACTCCCAACAGTGCTGTATTCAAAACATTCACTGAGATATGGGGAGCGACGGACGGTGTCAGATGATACCCCGATACTTCGATAGTCGCACTTTATAAATATCTTTCTTTCAAGATTGTGGTCATGGGGTTAGTGGTATACCTGTATTAGGTTTTATTCGTATGTTTATTGTACTTTAGGGAAACGGGACAGATAAAGAGGAGGTTTGAGTACCCATAAGCCGGTTTTAATCCTACCGCTGGCTGTTGCTAGTGCCGGTACCAAGTCCGGCTTTCCCGAGTTCCTATCGTTGTCTGCGTTTGTATTTTGTTTTATTCGTGGTCTTCATGTATAGTTCCATGGCAAATTGTGGCATGTGATTATAATTTTCAGCCATTGTAGATGTTTCCTGTTATCCATTTTTTACATTTTAAACTGTAACTGAAATGATATTATTCCTTCCGTTATTTCGAACCTGAGATTGTCTGAAATTCATACGTTCTAGTTAATCTCTGTGTGCAATTATTTTCTTTAAAAATCTGAAAGTATGATGGTGCGAGATATTCTCTCAAGAACAAGTACACATGTATGCATGATAAAACACTTGTAAGCAATGCAAGGCAGAAAAAACACTTTTATAGTTGTTTTTTGTAATCTGCATTTGAAGCTTTACGCTATTGCAAAGAATATACATGTACCTTCTTTATAACAAAAATGTCATATATCTCATATGTATCTAATAAATCAAAAAATTGTTCCGATATTATTGTTTTAGTACTGTACTCAAAGGGACAGTCTACTTGCGTTTCTTTACACCTTCATTGTCAATGGTATCACTTTCTAGTGTCCCAGCAATCTCCATACCTAGAAAGATAATAAAATGTAATTATTTTCAATCATTGTATGGAACAGGTTTGTAAAGTGGTTTTATTAAATGATAAGGAATTTTGCTTTTCGCAGATTGGTCGAGACAGCATTTCCTTGTTTGTACCTCAGAGTGCGAGGTCTACTCGGGATTTTTACTTGACCAACCGTGGACGTCATTTCATCACCAAACAACGAATGAAATTGCGCGTTGTTACTTACTTTACTAACATTCGTCTGTGTGACATCTGTTGCATGTACACGGAAGAACGTTTCGAAACGGATGGCAAACACAGAGGGATTCAACCAATACTAGAAAAACTACCGTTCATATTTACAAGCAAAAATTCAGAAGGGAATAAAAATCGATCCACAGCATTTAAATTGTTGTTGTGTTGTCAAAGATTTAAATGAGAACGAAGAAAAGTAAAAATATATAAGGCATGCAGGTATTGAACAGAAGTTTGATCATTATTACACCTGGTATAAACCGTTTTCTAAAAATATGTTTTTTGTTGAATATATAATAATTAAAAGTGACAACAAAAGTCCGAATCGATCAAAGGGAGAGACCAGTAAGGAAAATCCGTATAACATTCGACTGAATCAGGGAAACACAATCCAACACAGAACATTTTTGGCAAGCCGTCATATTCCCGACTTGGAACGGGCATTTTATAAATAAAATGGTGAAAATATTAGATACATAAGAGATATAAAATAAATCATTTTTTTTTATAAATAATAATATACTGTTTTACGGTGATGAGATTTTCATTTTTTTTTACTTACCGACCGAGGACAAGTATAAAAACTATTCTAGCAAATAAACAAAAAGCAAAATTCCTTATTACATTTAATAAAGCATTTAATGACTTTTCATTTGGTCTACTCACGACTATACGGACCTGGTCAAGGATTGGTTAACCTCAGCCGCTTGCCTCGGTCCACCAATCGTGACCAGGTCCGTATAGTCATCAGTAGACCTCATTAAAATTCAATAATTGTATAATGTCTCAAATTGTTATGTAAGTTCACATTCAGCACCTTTGTGAGTAACCACAGTGGAAAAAAAAACAAAACAAAACAAAAACAAAAAACAGCAAAAATCGTTTTTCAATGATATATATTTTTGTGTGTCAACTTATTATCCTTTTTTTATAGAAAATTGATTGAACATATTTCGAAGAATTTTTTTTTTGAAATGAAAATTCGCTCGTTTTCAGTAGTTTTTACGTGCATTGTATACAAATACACTGTTCGATTATATTCCAGCCAATTATACTTTCAAAATACACACTTTATTCAATGTTAATTTTTTTCTATATTCCGATGCACTTTATAACAATCCTGTAAATATGCAAAATGTCATAAAACTCCGATAAAACATACACTAGCGGAACTTTCTTGATACTATATGTCAATTCAGAGTTTAATGCACCGATTAATTATTGCGATTCCTTATTTTCTGAATTTACTGTAACTTTTTTTATAAAACAGTACAATTTGTATTCTCTTTGAGGAGCGAAGTTAAAACAGTTAGCAGAACCCGCTTAAAGCAGAATAATGACATTCTTGTTTACAATATTAAAGCAGAAACGTTGATCGAGCTTTGTATTTACTATTCTAGATACATAAATCAAAGCCTCATTTACATAAGCCAAGTGTCGCAGATACATTAGCCACATACCGCATGTCCGTTTATATACATAAACCAAACCCACCTTAGAAAATGAATCTTCATCGCTGTTTGTCACGTAATCTGAAGAAAATGGGTATTTAATACCTTTACAAGTTAATGAAATATTAATAACTAATTTATGTTGACTTACCTTTTGTATTGTTATATTCCTTCTTTTAAATCGTCAACCTTTAAAACACGCAAAGCACGGTTAACTAGTTAGTTACAGGTCAAGGTTATGGACCGCATTTTGGGTACTAAAGTTTGCTTCCGAAATAGCTATTCTAGACTATAAGATATGCATAGTTTCGTTAATTTGGGCAAAAATACCATTTTCAGAAAAATATTTCAAATACTGTCTCAGGTTACATCAATCATCAATTTCTAGAGCCGCTCTTGGGAAGCAGTGAGATATATATACTGAGTTCAAACTAATAAGTTGTAATAACACTTTGCAAATCTCCTTGACTGGCAATAATTAACAATACTGATTATCGACAGAGAAAGAATGGGCTAAATTGATTATTTAATGCCTGGTTATTAGTATATGAAAAAGAATGGGTTTCGGCTTCACCTAGCTCAAACCATTCTTTTTCAAATACTATAACTAGTATACGTTAACAATTTTAATCTTCTTCAGATTGATATTCATCCTTAATGACATCGAAGATTACGCCTAAATAGTTTTCCCCCTAATTCAGATTTTTTTCATTCATTTTACTGTTTCTACCTACAAATGACTAAATACCGAGGTTACTGTGAAATTTAAATTCTGCACAACTCATGTCTCTTCAGTGCAGATAAAATCTAAACGTTTGGAAGACCATAAACTCAAAAATGTTAAAAAACTGATAGAGAACAAATAACCAATATGATCTAAATGTAAAGCCAAAATCAGCTAAGGACAGAGTTTTGCATGAGGGAGATACTCCTTAGTTTTTAACAAAATTTACAAAAATTTAGATATTGTAAGGTTCCAAATAGAATCGGCTTTCGGGTCAGCACCGAAGTACTGACTACTGGGCTGGTGAATACCCTCGGGGACTAACAGTCCACAATGCATATCAAATTATTTTATGTCCAGTGAGCGGTATTTACATTCGACAGGAAACAGGGATGAGTTAGACCGTTCTTTTAAAAAAAATAAATATTTCTACTAGAAATTTAAAGAAAAAAAACCGATCAGAATTGGAAAAACAACTAATCATATGTTACTTCTTCAGAGCTTGTTATAAGCATCTAAGCCCACACTTTCCGCTCATGTGTGTCTCGATTTTGGAAATATTGTAGCACTCAAACTAATAAAAAAATTTTGCCACGAGGTTCATTTTATTTACAACACTACAGCGCATAAAATAATGTTACAAGAAACAAAATACAGTATATTTCCCAATGGCATATACTGGGTCCCTGCGGTACTGGCTTTCGTAGAACCGGCCACAGGCATAACAAATGATAGAATAATTGCAACGTAATCATGAATCCTTTGGGAAGTTTTGAATTTGATCTTTCCTCCGTAGTGCGACAGTGTTTTTACCATCAGACTAGGTTACTTGAGCTAGCCGGCAGTTTAGCGGCGAGCACTGTTTGACCCATCTTTCTAAATTACATTTTATCATAATCTTTTCTTTTTCAAGATAGTGGTCATAGAGTTAGTAGTCTACCTGTATTGGGTTTGATTCGTATGTTTATTACACTACAGGGAAATGTGATAGAGAAAGGGGAGGTTCGGGTACCATAACCCTTCCGCTTGCTTTTGCGAGTGATGGTACAAAGTCCGGCTTATAACGAGTTCTTAAATCTTTATTTACGTTCGTCTCAAGTCTATTAAGTGTGTTTTTTCTAGTGCGGTTCTCCTGTGTATTTGTAAGCGTACTTTCTTTCCGGCAGAGTTTCCAGCTATATAAACAACCCGTGATGTTTATTCCGTCACGGTCAGTACTCAATTGTGATTGGTCAATACGGGACATTCAAGATAGGAACTCTCGTGTATAATTGAAGGCGGAAACGATCTCCTCATATACCAGTGAGACGGAGTGACTGGATTCTTGATCTATTGAAATAAATATATATCACATAAAAACAAAATATTTATGAAATTGAAGTATACCCTTATGACAAGCATTTAACTAAATCTTAATTGACGGAAACAATTAACCTGAAGCGCTACAAAAGATTGAATATAAACCAAGCTTAGCTCAACAGTGTTCATTAATTAATTATTCCGCCTCAATGCATTGATGTATTGATTTTTTCATATAGTCTCAGAAATGTATTCCGAATTGAACACCACTCAGAAGTCCCGTATTACATGTTGTGGATATGCTTCCCTAGTGATTTTTTTCCAAAGGGAAGGAATACACTGCCGGAATAAATCCCTTGTTACAGATTGTGGCATGTAATTGTAATTTTCGGCCATTGTAGGTGTTTACTGTAGTTATCTTTACTTTTTAATATTGGATTGCAAACATTAGAACAACACGATTACAATCCAGATAGAAAAGTACAGAAGCAGTTTCTTAATATTTTTACCTTGTACATTTTTATATACTTTTGAACAGGAATTTTCGGGTTTGTGCACACAATTCACCATGATATTTGTGCTGAAATAATGTTGGTAGATTGCAAATCTGAGGCTTTACCAGGAAATAAAATATACCGTGACAGTAATGGTAATATATATTATAACTTGTAAGTATGTTACACTATGTTGCTTTCTTGTTGGTAGGGAATATTTTCAAAACCAGTAACGGCATCTCTTACTTGTTTGATAAGTTAGACTAACTTTACAAGAAGTGTGTAACAGTTATTGATAAATTCTTTATTATCTAGTGACATATAGACTGCCCACAGGATAGTAGTATTGACAAGAGAAAATGACAGAGCTAGAGACAAGGTCATTATCGCTGGTAGATCTACAGTCAAAATCAATATTTGGACAGTTTATAAGTTCTCACTTACTTCATTAAAAACTATTTCATATCACTGAGGATTTTTTGGAAAATTTTTCTATACTTTCGAAAAAAGAAATCAAAGAGCCTTGCATAATAATGGCGAAGTTGTGGTGTCTTACAAAACATAGATGTTACCATGCCATGATCTGTTAAGAACCGGTTTCCGGTCCAATTTCGATCATTGTAAAATACAACTTTACAAGTGACCCTTTTGATAATTTTTACCTATACGAAATAAAACAACTGCAGTAGAATACCAAAAGAACAAAGGATGTGTTTATTACAAAAATCAAAATTAATAGACATGACAAAAATGATAATACAGAACAAAAATGGCACGAGACAACCACAAAGCACGGATATAATAAAAAGAATACCATTCAAAACTAAGGCACCTGTAAAATGCGAACTTACATATAAACTGAGACTGAAATATCAGAGATGAGCAGATGCTCAATTATTTCACTATCCATTATTCCACAAATTATCCATTCATTGGTTAACATGATTAAATAATGTACCCGTCACCTAAACGTTATGTAAATGCATTTGACCATACTAACTGTACATAACTGACCTTTTAATTAAAACAGTTTCAAAAACATTGGGCCGATGCAACTGCTGGCGGACCAGAGGTCACCGAGGGTATTCACTAGGCTAATAGTCACACTTGTTTGACATGAAAATTTTACCTTGCGTTTTATGGAAATTTACTGTTTTTATCAAAATTCTAACCACTTCGCTCCGTGTATGACACTCGGTAGATGTCCTCAGTACTGGATTTAGTCGAATCTATTGGTAATGAGTACTTTTTTACTATTTTTGAATTATGGCTTTCCATATTATTTGATTCTAATGCTACTGATGAGAGATTACTCTTTGAAACACGTGTACAGCATAACGAAATTTGCTGTTTTTTATGCAACTTGGGTATTTTTTGTATCTAGAGATGTTTTAATGTATGAAAAAAATGGCATATTGAAAGAAATAAATTCAATAGAAAATGGCCATACTTCTTTCGTTGTTTGGACATCAGTAGTTAGTTTCTTTTCGGAGGTATGTCATGGGTCAGAAATCCAGTTTTAACGCACATTACTAATATTGAGGAATCCATTTCTGCCTAAAAAAACGAAGAGTTCCTGATCCGGATAGTCCTGTTTTTTGTGTGTTCAGAATAGGAAAAAAAAACAAACAAACAAACAAAGAACAAAACAAAATAAATAACAAACAAAAAAAGAAAAAACAAACATACCAAACAAAAAGCAAAAGCTACAAAAATATAAAAAATAGCGTTTAGTATCAATATTGCATTTGAATAATGAGAAAGACGTCTCAAAGGTTTACCAGATATATCAGTGTTAAATTCTTCCTTTTTAAACATAGTATTCGTATTCTGGTCAATATTTGTTTCAGTTGTACATATAGCCAGGCTAAATGTAAAAACACATCCATCGATATTGAATCTGTATGTACATGTGTACATCCAAGTATTAGCAACATGTCTTACTCAAATGTCCAATCACCTGTCACTAACGTAGTACCAACAATAAAGCCAACGAGTCAGAAGTTATCATCTCAATCCACTTTGGCTGTAACAAGCACACCGACAATGGCATCAACAATACAACCGACATCAAAACCGACAACAATAGCAACAACTTCGCCACAAACAACAGTAACAACACCGACGGCTGCAGCAACAACAACACCGACAGCAGCACCGACCACAGATGCCCCATTGTTAAGTTTGTTTTGTAAAAATAAAGATCTTATAACATGTCCACCACAAGCAGATACATTATGTGGATCTGATGGACAATCATACCAAAATAGGTACATATAAGGTAGCATAGGAGAACAACACCAATTTGCTCCATATTTTGGTCGTGCAAGTCAATATTCTTTTTAGCTCACCTGGCCTAAAAGGCCATGTGAGCTTTTGCCATCACTATGCGTCCGTCGTCCATCTGTCTGTCCGTCTGTCAACAATTTCAAAAATCTTCTCCTCTGAAACCACTGGGCCAAATGTAATCAAACTTAATCTGAATCATCATCAGGGTATGACTTCTCAAACTAATGTTCAGTTTGTCCCTCTGTCGAACAACATGGCCGCCATTGCTAAAAATAGAACATAGGGGAAAAATTGCAGTTTTTGGCTAATAACTCGAAAACCGTTACATATATCAAAAATCTGACTAGAGTAAAAAAGATCAGCATGATGAGATCTACCCACTGTGTTATTTTGAAGAAAATCTGAAAACCCATCTCAGAGTTATAGCCCTTTTTCTGTTAAATTTTCAGAATTTTTGCATTTTTTATTTTTTATTTCAAAAAGTGTAACAGATAGAGGTCAAGTGTAAATTGCAAAAATGTTCAGCATATCAAGATCTACTTACCCTGAAATTTTGAAGAAAATCCATTTTTTCACCGATTTTTTATTTAATTTTCGTATTTTTCAGCCATTATTTCCAAAACTATAGAAGATGAAAGTTAAGTGTAAATTGATGATATGTTTGCCATGCTGTGGCGACTTCAAAACTGATGTTGAAAATTGTTCCTTGACCGCCATTTTCAAAATGGCTGCCAAAAAAAGGCGGGAAAATTCAACATTGTCCGATTTCAATGAAATTTGGTTTCCAAATAGATCTTGATGTTGCGAGTTCAAATCCGGTGTTGAAAATTGTTCCTTGAGCGCAATTTTCAAATGGCCGCCAAAAAAGGCGGAAAAAGTCAACATTGTCCGATTTCAATGAAATTTGGTTTCCAAGTAGATATTGATGTTGCGACTTCAAAACCGATGTTGAAAATTGTTCGTTGACCGCCATTTTCAAAATGGCCGCCAAAAAAGGCGGGAAAATTCAACATTGTCCGATTTCAATGAAATTTGGTTTCCAAATAGATACCGATGTTGAGGTTGAAAATTGTTCGTTGACCGGCATTTTTAAAATGGCCACCAAAAAAAGGCGGGAAAATTCAACATTGTCCGATTTCAATGAAATTTGATTTCCCAATAGATATTGATGTTGCGACTTCAAAACCAATGCTGAAAATTGTTTGTTGACTGCCATTTACAAAATGACGTCTCGACTTCAAAACTGGTGTCGAAAGTGGTCCTTAGCAAGAACCTTTTTTGTCAAAAAAAGCCCAACAAAGAAATATAGTAAAAGATGATCAGACTTTTAAAAAAGTTCAAGATATTGGAGGTGTTCGAGCTACAAAAGTTTGAGAAACTGAAGATCAGCTGTATAACTTACAATGTTCCCTTGATTAAGGCAACTGAAAGCCAGGTGAGCGATACAGGCTCCTGGGAGCCTCTGGTTTTAAAACTAATTATTCTTTTTGAATTTAACCTTAATGAGAATTCTCATTGGGTTTGCTATTTTCTAATTCACCTTTATATCTTGTTACTAGTAGCTGCATATTACCTGTCAATGAGTTCTTATGTCTTGATTGGATCGGATAATAATTCTTCACATTTGTAGGATAAATAGCTCAAATGGGATTGAAAAATAGAAAAATATTTTTGAAGTAAATAACACAATACCGAAGTTTCTGAAAATTTACTTTCTGCATATGGCGATTTCGACAACATATGTCTCATCAGTGCAGATAAAATCAAAACATTTGAAATCTAGAAATCGAAAGGTGTACATGGGCTGATGGAGATCAAATAATCAAAAGGATCTAAATAGAAAGCAAAACTCAGCTGAGGACAGAGCTTTGCATGAGGGAGATACTCCTTAGTTTTAAGCAAAATTTCATAATTCAGATATTGTATATTTCCTAAAATCGGTTTTCGGGGGGGGGGGGGGGGGGGGGGGGGTAGACATCTTTCAAAATGCATTTTTATGTGTAGTACAACTTGACCTTAATTCAGCTTCTGTTCAGTATTTGTTCGGAGATTTAATGGTATAAATGAAGTAGTTAGAGCTAATTTTATTTAAAAAAAAGAGAATTACTATTCAATATCAAAAATATCAATAAGTAAGCCTTTGAATTGTATTTAGGTATTGGCATTTTAACTCGTATATATATAATGACGATCGAAGCTCTTCGTTATTATTGTGCATGTGAGAGACCGGTCCTTAAACTGCCATATGGTCCTAAGTGTCATGAACTATTTGTAATTCTTTGATAAGGAAGAGTTGAAAGATAACAATACTGGTATCCGTGAAAAATATGTTCCTTCAGTTGAATATTAATCTCGCAGTCTATCTTTTTTTTTCAAGAACAATGATCTCAAAGTCGATGTTATTTTTTTCAGGTGCAAGTTTGCAAAAGCCCAATGTAGTGACCCTAACCTAGTTATTTCACATGAGGGGAATTGCTGAATAAATAATTCATATATGTTTTTTTAGTTTTTACTACAAGTTAAATGAAATAAAAGGGACAACAGGAAACACCTACAATGACTGAAAATTACATGCCACAATCTGCTAGGGAACTACACAGGAAAAACACAAATTCTAACATGGCTCTTGTTAATCGTCAACCAGTATATAAGGGACCGACCATTTAACTTAAAAGGGGGGGGGGGNCCCCCCCCCCCTTCAGGTTAAATGGTCGGTCCCTTACTCGATAACCATATATATTCGCACATGCGCAAATGGTATCGGAATATGATTGAACTGGATGAAAAAAAATGTTTTTAATTATGTTCGTCCTAGTTTATGAAGAAATAAAGGTAAATAACAGTCTTTAACTAAATCATGCCATTCAGACACTTAAATGTGTATTATTTTGCTTTCGATTTAAATTTTGGATTTGCATCTGTTTGAAAACGTGAGATCGTATATTGTGACGTCATAGACACGGACAGCAAATGGAGGCGGGAAATCCGCCTTCTCTTAGGTCGCTTCAGAATGGGAACTTCCATTTTCTGTCATATTAGAATCGAAATAATTCATGGCAGGTATATGGTTATTGTCATTTAACCATGGGCTTGGCTTCTATATTCGTAAATTTAACCCCTCGCTAACGCTCTGGGTTGAATTCGAATATAAAGGCACAGCCCATGGTTAAATTTCAAATAACCATATACCTGCCATGAATTATTTCTTAATTAGACAAAAGATAAACGTAAACAACGATAGGAACTCGGGACATTCGGACTTGGTACCGGCACTAGCAAAAGCCAACGGTAGGGTTAAACCGGTTTATGGGTACCCAAACACTGGACTCTTAAACAATCAGTTTATGTTGCATTAACATAAAATCTATCGAAAAACAATACAATAATCTTCTTTGAATTGTGCTATTTTCAAAACGATTTTTTATTTACAAAAATGAAATGTTTTGATTTAAATTTTAGATAGGGTCATTAAAGTCATTTTGCTGGTATAAATCAGGCTCAACATCTATTGATAAAACCCAAGTCAAAAAAGCATCATCGTTGATAAAAGAATTCTAGATGAAATTTGTATATTTGTCCATTATTCAGCGATATTTGCAAAAAAACATAAATTTCTTTCGCAACATCATATCAGTTTTCCGGAAAAGTATAGGATACAGTGAAATAATGATAATTAAAGTTAAATTTCAAATTATTGTGCAATTATTCTAGAGGAAATCTATATAAAAATAAAGTTCTCCAGTAGAGGCTCTGATTTGACGTACCTATCACCTGAACGTTTTGAGGTTAGTGAATACAGCTATCACGCGATCAAACCATAAAAATGGAGGAAAAAAATTAAAAATGTTTAGAATGGAATGAAATTTGACAGGAATTTTACTGAGCATGTGTAGAAACGCACTTTGGTGTTAAAAACATCAAAATGGCGATCGTTGCTATGGGAACAGAAAATGGCGGGAAATTTTCAAATTGCTCACAATGACTGAAATTTGACTAGCATGTGACGGATTTGTATAGATACGAGTTTTGGTCTTTAAATTATCAAAATGGCGACCACTGCCATGGAAACAGCAAAATGGCGGGAAAAATTCAAATTGCCTCATATATGATGAAAAATGGAAACAATCTTGAAATAAGACGAGAAAAAGGAAAATAATAATAAACAAACAGTAAAAGTGCTGAAAAGGGGAAAATAACTATGATAAAAATTAAATTTCATAGGGAGATAATTGTGAGAAAAGTAAATTATGTACACAAAGGGATCAGAAAAGAGGAAATAATGATAGAATAAAACTTAAAAATTTTTGGAAAAGAGAATTCACACCAGAACAATAATAGCAGTCTCCCCTTTTAAACAATTAACGCAGACGTGATAGAAATACTGCTAGAACAAGCCACTGCTGATTTCCGTTCTATGAAGATCGCCCCCTAGAACAAGAAAATATGAGAAATACCAACTCCTTCATTTAGTCAACGCCATCCAAAATATATCTTTATACAGCATAATAGGTCATTCCCAGTCAAAATGGTGGCCAACAGGAAATACAAACTGGTCCCGCATGCACGCCCGTTCATCTCTCTATAGGACTCCTGCGGGGTCACGTGTCGAATTATCATACCATATATCACAAAATTTGAATTTGTAGATGACATTTTTGTATTTATGATTTACAGTATCCACTTCCGGTTTGATATGTGTTACCTACAACTTCCTGTCCTAGTCAAGTGAAGACCATATACAGTCGTATGACTATTTTAGTTTGGTTTTGGTGCTATTAGCACAGCCGGTGACATCACTTCCGGTTTTTGTTCTAGGGACTATATATTACAGGGATATGTCACTTCGATAAAAACTAAATTAACCTGGACATACGTACGGAGCTAGTAGTAAATTAAAAGTCGCGTAGTTTCGTATTTTAATAAGTTGAATTAAACCGAAAGCATGATTAAATTGTTTTACATTTTTGCACGTCATTTTTTAAAATTAAACAAATGAAGAAGAAATGAAAACCCAGAAACATTGTATCACACAAGCCATTTTTTGTCTTTTAAAACTTCCGTAACAGACTTCAACCCATCATCAATGAAAATATTACCATCGGTCTTCAAGCTCTAAACAAATGCCTAAAAATTACTACTAATCTTACTAAAATGCAACAGGTACATAGTAGGGACATTGAATTTAACAAAAAATGTTAAATGGATGCTATACTAGGACCAACAAAAAATGAGTGATGCAATGAACGGATGATGCGTGTGGCACGAACGTATGTCAAAAAAACACTCGAAATAAACACTTACTTCAAGCCCTGAAAAATGCCTATAAAATTACAAATCTTATTTTAAAAAGGCAACAGGTACACAGTAGGGACATTAGATTAAAGAAAAAATGTAAAATAGATGCTATAGGACCAATAAAAAATGAGTGATGTAATGCAAGGGTGATGCATATGGCATGAATGTTGTCAACACATTTGAAATAAACACAAATTTCAAGTCCTGAAAAAGATGCCTGAAATATTAACAATCCCATAAAAAAGCAACAAGTACACAGTAGGGTCATTAATTTTTAGAAAATATGTTAAATTAATGCTTTATGACCAGGCAAAATTAAGAGATGAAAGGTACAAGCAATGCATGTAGAACGGGTTTTGCAACAAAACGATCCTGATATGAAGAACACCTCAGCTTTGAAACTATTATACCCGTATATGGCCATTTACACGCTCAAAATCGAA
>MJUU01038704.1:108093-121111 GCA_002080025.1 Modiolus philippinarum | reverse complement strand
ACAACTCTTAGTTTAAGTGTTATGTTTTAGGAACAATGGTTTACTTTATAGCTGTTTTTATATTCCAAAAATCACCGAAATCTCGATGGCGCCAATAATTACCGGTCCGGATACGGATAAGAATTAATTCAGGACCGTCCGAGTTCAATATGACAATTTACATAGACGTAACTAGAAGTGTCTTATCCCTGTAATGTATAGTCCCTGGTTCTAGTGAGGGCAATTAAAAATTTTTTAGGGGAGGAGGGCAATGTTGTCAACTTTGAATACTTGTAGGTCTCTTAAAAGCATGGTTTGCTATGTTGCATGATTTTTTGATATATAATTGTTGTGATTTCAAATAATATTTTCAAGGAAAAAATCAAATTTTAAATGACACAATTTTTTTTATGGCATGAAATATGGTCGGACAATGGCCAAAAAGGCGTGAAAACGTAGCAAGTTAAGGAAGTATTGTGGTAATGTAGAAGCTACCTGGTGGCAAGATCGAAGTATATTCTATGTTCTCATATTCAAAGCTTATACCATCGATTGCTATTTTCCCCTACTTACAACATGCACATTACAGTCTAACCTAATATATCGTTGTTGTTAAATACTTAACCTGGATATTGGATGTTGTCTCCTTGACATTTACCCCATTTCCTTTCTTTTTCATACTATGAACATCAAGGGGCAAGTAACTCTTGCCCTATATATCTCGAGGAAAAGCCTGGTAAGAGGGTTTGAAAATGTCACGTAACAACAAACTACTGTAGTACTATAATATAACCAAAAACAAAGAAAACTAACTGGTAATTTTTTTCTGGGTATGGTGTCCTCATTCACCTTAAATGTATGCAAAAAAAAAAATCAAATAGGCCATGGGCTGAAATTACTCTCCGTGCACCCCCTCCCCCACTTATGATCCAGACCGATTTTTTTTCAGTCCTTTTATATCCCCTCTTCAAAATAAAACATGTTAACACGAATATAACCTGCACGCATAGACAGTATAGGGCCACTTTTACAGTACACCAGAGAAAATTCTTGTATTTTAGTTTAAATCTTAGCTTTAATCTTTTAAGCTCCATAATTTTTATGTAGATAAGTTAGATGTACTGAAATTTGGTATCAAATTGACGCTTCTTTAATAAACTGTAAAATGAACACAAGTTTGGCCACTTTACGCCATTTTTATGATCTGGGGATGCAAAAAATGTACCCCTTCCCCTGCAAAAAAAAGCGAAAATGACGATTTTTAAGCTGTCAATTCCTTTCAGATAAATGAATCTCGTCATTTGATGTAGTTTTTATGCCTAATTTATCAGTTGTAATAAAATGTTGAAAAATAAGACCATTAAAGTCAGTAAAATTTTGATTTTCGGTATAAAATTTTTGAAAAATTGAAATTTTCGGAATTTAAAATATTTTCACAATTTCGACTTTCTTACTTCTGGATCGTAATCATCTGAATATATATTATTAATTGTCAATGTAATAATGATTTGTGATATGTAAGTAACAAATTATGGGAAACATTTTTAGAGTCAGACTTATTGTGGGATCAGAAATGCCAAAATCAGCACCCCCTTAAAATTCAGAAAAAATTACAAATATTCAGGCTATAAATGATACAAAGATAATGTCTTATGCAAATTATTGTGTGCATTTAGTGAAAAGCTGACATGCAGAAGCCCATTTAAGTAGATTCAAACTTTTTAAGGGGCCTTTTTGGTCCTTCTGCTCGATATTTTATGAAAAATTCGTACAGGTTCCTCGGAACCATGTGTCTAGCCTGCTCAGTAAGGTATCATTTTAATCAGGACAATACTAACGTTTATATACTTTCTGTATTCTTACAAATAACTGGTCTGTAAGAGTTTCAGGAATTTACCAAAATTGGAATCAAATATTTTTGCAATTTAGGTATTGAAAATGACTGTTTTCACCAAAATGTATTTAAAATGGTATGGTTGCTAGGCAAAATTTCAAAAAATAAAAGACCTTGAAGAGTTTCAGGAAATTTACCAAAATTGGAATCAAATATTTTTGCAATTCCATTATTGATAATTACTGTTTTCATCAATATATTTTTAAAAAAGTATGGTTGCTAGATAGAATTCCAAAAATTAATAGGTCTAAGAGAGTTCCAGGAAATTTACCAAAAATCGGAATAAATATTTTTTGCAATTTTATTCATTAAAATGTTTGTTTATTTCAAATTCACTCAAAAACCATGGTTGCTAAGAAGAATTTCAAAAAATTGCATGTCTTGAAGAGTTTAAGGAAATTTATCAAAATTGGAATCAAATATTTTTGCAATTCCATTATTGAAAATTACTGTTTTCGTCAATATATTTTTTTAAAAAGTATGGTTGCTAGGTAGAATTCCAAAAATTAATTCTTCTAAGAGAATTCCAGGAAATTTACCAAAAATTGGAACCCAAAATTTTTGCAATTTTATTCATTAAAATGTTTGTTTATTTCAAATTCACTCAAAAACCATGATTGCTGAGAAGAATTTCAAAAAATTGCATGTCTTGGACAGTTCCAGGAAATTTACCAATGTTGGAACCCTGTTTTTTTTATTTCTTACACGTTCAAAATTATGCTTGGCATCAAAGAATTGCCTTATTTTCAAAATTATATGCAAAAATTCCAAAAATTATCGGTCTTTGATATTTTCAGGAAATTTACCACAATGGAACCACAATGAAAATTCCAACAGCTTGTTCCATATCTGCACACTGCATGCAGCAATGTCCAATTTTAATGAAATTCTGTTAAGATACAAACACTGAATTCACTTTCTTAAGAACTTTTATTTGTGGATTAACATTGAAATATTTAGCAAAAAATTGATGGGTGTTCCATGGAACACTTGTGTCGCCTGCACTACAGAAGAGCCATTTTTGTTCCAGTGAAGCTCTAAAATATGAAAAATTAAAATTTTACTTATAATGTGCATGTCTAGATTAGGAGAAAACATACCCTGCAAATTTGGTTAAGAATATGAATTACAGCTTTAAGGACTTGCAGATTAACAATCTGATTTAACATATGAGCTTAGTGGCTTGGCAAACCTCTAGAATCGGTAAAAAAAATCTAAATATAATGTGCATAACCAGACCTGATATACAACATATACTGAAAATTAGGTTGGAATCTGACAGACAGTTGTGAAGGAGTCGAAGATTAAAAAACCCAATTAACAAATGAGCTATTTTGGCTCTGTTAACCTCTTAAATCTGTAAAATCAAAATTTAAAATATTGGGTGCGCAACTATATCAAGTGATCAATGTATTCTGAAAGGCTGGTTGGAATATGATTTACAGTTTTGAAGGAGTTCCACATAAACAAACAGAATTAACAAATGAGCTATTCTGGCTCAGTGAACCTCTAAAACTGCAAAATCAAAATTTTAAGTATCAGATGCACAACTACATCAGGTGAACAACATATCCTGCAAGTTTGGTTGGAATCTGACTTATAGTTGTGATGGAATTGGGGATTAACAAACCAGATTATCAAATGAGCAATTTTTGCTCTGTGAACCTCTAAAATCTGTAAAATCAAATTCTATATATAAGGTGCACAACTACATCAGGTGAACAATCTATCCTGAAAGTTTTGTTGGAATCGGACTGGCAGTTTTGAAGGAGTTGCGGATTCAAAACAGACAGACTCACAAATGAGCAATTTTGGCTCTGAGAAATCTGTAAAATAAAAATTCTAAGTATCAGGTGCACAACTACACCCGGTGAACAACTTATCCTGAAAGTTTTGTTAGAATCTGACTAGCAGTTTTGAAGGAGTCGCGGATTCAAAACCAACAGACTCACAAATGAGCAATTTTGGCTCTGTTAACCTCTAAAATCTGCAATATCAAAATTCTAAGTATCAGATGCACAACTACACCAGTTAAACAACATATCCTGAAAGTTTGGTAGGAATCGGACAAGTGGTTTTGAAGGAGTTGTGGATTCAAAAACTGTCGGGACGACGCAGGACGACGACGTAAGACGACGGATAGTAATCCCTATGTGTCGACTCTGCTTACAGCAGGCGACACAAAAACTAAGTCCAAATACGCAAAAAAATATGGAAAAACCAAAAAAAAATTTCCATTTTTTTTTTAGCTGGAGATAATTTTCTGACCATCATCAGGACGACGCAGGACGACGACGTAAGACGACGGATAGTAATCCCTGTGTGTCGACTCTGCTTACAGCAGGCGACACAAAAACTATTTTGACCACTTTTCAATAAATTCCAATAAGATTTAATAACTTTATTCAACTTCTAAAAAACTTTAATCTGTGGGTTAACATTCAATTTTTTTTTGCAAAAAAAGTCCAAATACAGAAAAAATACGGAAAAATGAAAAAAATAAATTTCAAAATTTTTATCTGGAGGTAATTTTCAGAACATTTTCTAGCTTCTGATCAGTTTTTATGACATTCCAATAATATTTAATAACTTTATTCACCATCTAAAATACTTTAATTTGTGGGTTAACATTTAAAAAAACTAAGTCCAAATACGGAAAAAATACGGGGAAAAAAATCCAATTTTTTTAGCTAGAGGTAATTTTCTCACCATTATCTAGCTTCTGTCCAATTTTGACACAATTCTAAGAAGATTAAATGACTCTATTCAACCTATGAAAAACTTGTGCAAGTGTTGACGCCGACGACGACGACGACGACGATGACGACGGAATTTGGATCGCTATGTCTCGTTTCCGCGACATTAGTCGCAGGCGAGACAAAAATGGGAATTTTCAGTTTTTCAGAATTATTGCTGTTTTGACTTAGAGATGTAAAAACTGCACGAATTTGGTATATAACGTAAGAATGTTGATAAAATATCGTTTTCATTAAGCCAAAGCTATTAGAAAGTGTGCTTTTGAACATTTTATACTAACTTAACTCTCATAAATTGCAAACATNNNNAAAAAAAAAAAAAAAAATTCAACACAATTTATTCATTTCATTCACCTTAAAAAGCTTCAACATTGTATAAAGGTCCAATAACATAACATTTCAAACACAAAAATGCACAGAGACTCCAATATATAACAAAAAAGATCATGCGCGTGGTTTATGGGCACTTTTACAACAATTAAACTTTGAATTTTGTAAATTCCCAAAATGCTGAAAACTCCTATTTTTCACGAAAGTCGCCAAAAATATTCAATTTTACCTATAGTTTCTGCATTAAAATTGCATATTGCGATATATCAAATCCACTTTTGGGGATTTTTTAGCATCATTTTCTTGGGGTAGGGGTAAAATTTTCGGTTACAACAATGAATTGGCATACCTGCAGATAAATCCTCCAGGTTTGCCACATATAACTATTTAAAAGTGAATTTTGGACAAACCTGAAATGCTGAAAATTCCCATTTTTCATCAGTTTTGTACAAAATATTGAGTTAAATCTGACAAGTGGGACTTAAAAAGACAAATCACGATAAAATTCATGCAACATTTTTATATGCAATGCAGACTTTGCGTGTTTTGGTAATTTTTTATGCGAATATAGACAAATCAAAGCTCCGATGGAGCAGAAATTCGAAAGCCCGGAAAATATACACACCTAAAAAACTCGTAGTCATCCAAAGAACTGAACTTAGAAAATAACTAATTTATAATTGTTTTTTTTTGTTGAATTTAAAGAGCTGCCTCAATCAGCGCGAAGAGAAAGTGCAATTTGGCAAAGTGTATTTTCGAAATGGCGTCAAAATAATGGAAAGGAGTGATTTTTAGGTTTAATATGTCTAATTAGGTGCTATAGGCCATGGGCTGAAATCACTTTTCGTGCACCCCCCCCCCCTCACTACCTATCTAGACCGATTTTTTTCAGTCCTCCTCTCCTATATCCGCTCTTCAAAATAAAACATGTTAACACGAACATAACCTGCACGCATACACAGTATAGGGACACTTGTATAGTACACCCCGAAAAATTCTTGTATTTTTGTTTTAACCAAAGTTTCATCTTTTAAGCTCCATAATTATTTAATGATAAGTAATATGTACTGAAATTTGGTACCAAATCAAAGCTAATTTAATATCCTTTACGTACGATGAGCTCAAGTTTGGGCACTTTACACCATTTTTACAAAAAATGTACCCCTCCCCCTGCAAAAAAATAGCGAAAATGACAATTTTAGGCTGTCAATTCCTTTCAGAAAATCAATTAAGTTTTATGCCTAACTTATCAGCTGTGATACAATGTTGGAAAATAAAACCATTAAAGTCCATAAAATTTTGATTTTCGGTATAAAATTTTTGAACAATGGGAATTTTTGGAATTTTTGATTTTTTCACAATTTCGACTTTCTGACTTTATGGTCGTAAAAATCTGAATATATATTTAATAATTGCTGATGTAATAATGATTTATGATATGTAAGCAACAAATCGTGTGCAAACATTTTAGTTTCAGACGTATTTTAGGTTCAGAAATGTTAAAATTAACACCCCTTCCCTAAAAATTAAGGGAAAATATAAAATATTCAGGCTCAAAATGATTAAAGAATAATGTTTTATTGGAATTCTAGTGTGTATTTCACTAACATTTAAGCTAACAGGCAGAAGACCATTTAAGTAGATTTAAACTTTTTAAGAGGTCTCTTTTTGACTCTTCTGCTCGAAATTGTATGCAAAATGGGAATTTTTCGTTTTTCAGAATTTCTGCTGTTTTGACTTTGAGATGCAAATACTTCATGAAATTGATATATAACTTGAAAATGTTGATTAGATATCCTTTCATTATATCTAAGCCATAAGAAAATATGTTTTTAAACATTTTAGAATGACTACAGTCGCATAAATTACAAACATATAACCCCTTACCACAAATACTCAACACAATTTGCTTCATTTTATTCAGCTTGGAAAGCTTAAACATTGTATAAAGGTCCAAAAACATATCATTTCAAACACCAAAATACACAGGGACTCCAATATATCACAAATAAGATCATGTGACTACTGTGAGGTTTATGGGCAGTTATACAACAATTCAACTTTGAATTTTGTACAATTCCGAACTGCTAAAAAATCCCATTTTTCACGGAAATCGCCCAAAATATACAATTTTACCCATATATGGCGTTAAAATAGAATATTGCGATATATAAAATGCATTAAAAGAAAGTAAAATATTAGTATGTTTTGTTCATATAAATGTACAGACATACATATTCTATGGATCTTTAGGCATCATTTTCTTTGGGTAGGGGTAAAATTTTCGGTATCTAGAGTCACATTAAAGACTCCTTGTTCTTCTAAACATTGATTTAGATAACTTATATATCGGTAAGATATCTGCATATAAATCCTCGAGATTTGCCACATATAACTATTTATATAAAAGTGAATTTTGGACAAATCTGAAATGCTGAAAATTCCCATTTTTCATCAATTCTGTACAAAACATTGAGTTTAAGCTGACAAGTGGGACTTAAAATGACAAATCTGGATAGAAATTATGCAACATTGTTATATGCAATGTATATTTTGTGTGTTTTGGTTACTTTTATGTGAATATAGTAAAAAAAAATGACTATTATAGGGAAAATTTTTTGGTGTAGGGGTAAGTTTTTCGGTATTTAGAGTCACATTAAACCCTCCTTGTTTTTCTAAACAGTGTTTTAAGACAACTAATATAGCGCTTAGAACAATTAAATGGCATATTTGCAGATGAATCCTCCAGATTTGACATATATTACTATTTAACAATGAACTTTGGAGAAAACTGAAATGTTGAAAATTCCAATTTTTCAACAGTTTGGGCCAAATATTGAGTTTAAGTCAACAAATAGCTGTTAAAATACCAAATCATGATGTAATTCATGCAACACATTTTGCGTGTTCTGGTTATTTTTATGCGAACGTTAACAAAAAAATTGACAATTTTAGGGAAAATTTGTTGGGGTAGGGGTAACATTCTCTGTATTCTGAGTCACATTGAATACCCTTTGATATTCTAAACACTGTTTTAAGACAACTTATGTATTTCTTAGAACAATTAATTGGCATATCTGCAGATATATCATCCAGATTTGCCATATATAACGGGTGAACAGTGAACTTTGGCCAAATCTGAAATGTTGAAAAATCCCATTTTTATCAATTTCAGGCACAATGTTAAGTTTAAGTCAACAAATGGCTGCTAAATTACCAAATCGTGATGTAATTCATGCAACATTGTCATATTCAACACATATTTTGCGTGTTTGAGTTAATTTGTTGCGAACATAAACAAAAACTGACAATTCTAAGGAAAATTTGTTGGGGTAGGGGTAAGATTTTCGGTATTTTGAGTCACATCAAACACTTCTTGTTTTTCTTAAAAACAATATTTTCATACAACTAATGTATCGCTTAGAACAATAAATTGGCATATCTGCAGTTATCCTCCAGATTTGGCATATATAACGATTTAACAGTGAAATTTGGGCAAATCTGAAATGTTGAACATTCCCATTTTTCATCAAATTCAGGCAAAATATTGAGTTTAAGTCAAGAAATGGCTGTTAAAATACGAAATCATGGTATAATTTATGAAACATTGTCATATACAACGAACATTTTGTGTGTTCTGGTTATTTTTATGTGAACATAGACAAAATGGACACTTTTACAGTTAATTTGTTGGGGTAGGAGGTAAGTTTTATTGATGTATGATGTTTAGATTACATAAGAATGGCCAATATTTGTAATAGTTGTAAAGCAAATATAATAAGCTTTCATTTGATACCCACTTTAAATGATATTTGTTTACTAAAAAGTAAAACTGGGCAAAAGAATGACAAAACTTAGATTCAAAGATCCATTTATTTGGTCTATTTGAAAATAAAACTTTGGTTATTAAAAATATGTTAACATTATGTTAATATGTTCTATATTCAAGAAAATAGATTGAAAAACTAAAAACAATTTTCAGAATTGGGAATCGAGATGCATTTCGGGTTCTTTAGACCATCAAACTTACGCAATTTCAATGAAAATACATGTATCTAAATTTTCCTCAATATTTCATATGGGTTGGGGTACGTTTAATGAGGCTTGTTTGGGTGGGGGTCCCAATATCCCGTATCCCAGTAAGTCAGGAAGAAAATATCCCTTTGAAAATTAAAGATATCCCATTAATTATTGAAATATCCCATTTTTCATAGTCAAAATATCCCATATCCCAGTACTTTTTGTCTCAAATATCCCATATCCCATTAACAAAAGTGGTAAATATCCTGTATCCCAATATACCCTAAACAAGCCTCTTTAATGGCGCTATGGAACGTATTGGGCATAGAAATTGTAAAAATTTGGGTTCTTTGTGAAGCTATTACAATAAGCAATCATTTGATACATCGTTTTTATAGCTGGGAAGCATTTGGTCAACATCCTACATACTGAAAATAAAATCTTCTTAGAATTCATTTGAACAGCCCTTTGTTTACCCAAACTTGTATCTTGTGCTGGTTATTTACAATGTAACCATTACATTTCAAAGATTTTTCAGAAGTTTTTTTATTTGGTGAACTCCATTTCAATATGACATTGTGTCCATCATTGTACACGGCTAAATTTTATTATGAAATAATGTTAATGAATCGTGGACATTTTTTCACGACGAAGCCAGGACATTATTTCATAATGAGATTGTGTCCTGGACAAAATTTCTTTATGAAATTGTGTTGTTGGACATTATTTCATATTAAATTTTGTCCTTTGGACATTATTTCACAGAGGACCAAATTTTATGTTACAGATACAACCATATCAGCATATACAATATGTCAAGTGGTTGAGAAACTCTCCTTTTCATGCGTGCGAGATTTCTTTGCCTCAAGATATATAGTGATAAAGTATACTCAACAAGTGGAGTGAATCAGATGTGGATTCTCAAAAACTCAAAAGACTCATTAGAATATCTATTTTCAACTGAGCTCAACCACTGCAACAGTGTCAATTAAAACATTTGATTTTTCTACTCTCTATACTACTCTTCCACACGATAAGCTTAAGCCAGTACTCCGGGCTTTTGATACATCAGTCTTTCTGTACTAAAAAGGGTGAAAGAAGATATTCATATTTAGTGATAGGTAAAGATGGGGCATATTTTGTTAAACATCACACTAATTCACACAAAAAGTATACAGAGTAGGGTGTCATTGCAATGCTGGAATTCTTGATTGATAACATATTTGTAGAATTTGGAGGACAAGTTTTCCAGCAGACAATAGGGATACCTATGGGGACTAATTGTGCGCCACTTTTAGCAGATTTGTTTCTTTATTCGTATGAAGCCAGGTTCATCCAAGGGCTAGTTCAGAAAAAAGACAATAAGCTAGCCAAATCCTTTAATTTCAGTTTCCGTTATATAGATGATGTTCTTTCATTGAACAATCCTCAATTTAAGGATAACCTTCATCTTATATACCAAAATGAACTAGAAATTAAAGAGACCACTGATACACAATCATCAGCATCATACCTGGACCTATACCTCTACATTGACAACTCTGGACGTCTAAAAACAAAACTTTACGACAAGCGTCATGATTTCGACTTTCCAATAGTGAACTTCCAGTTTTTGAGCAGTAACATTCCCAATTCTCCGGCATATGGCGTGTACATTTCACAACTCATTCGCTATTTCAGTGCCTGTAGTTTGTACAGCGATTTTGTCAACAGAGCGAAATTACTGTCTCAAAAACTTATACATCAAGGGTATGTTCATTCACTGTTGCAATTGTCGCTACAGAAGTTTTACGGTCGTCACTACGATTTAACAGACCATTACAATGTTTCTGTTTCACAAATGAGAACAGATATCTTTGGGTAGATCCAGAGATTGTTACCGGACTGACTAACACCGACAGTGACAAAACCGAACTTTTCACTGGCAGTGTGACGGGTGCCACGCGTGGAGCAGATCATGCTTACCCTTCCGGAGCACCTGATGATACCTCAGTTTTTAGAGGGGTTCACACTGCTAGTGCTTTAGTTTTGTGACGTTCTTGTTCTTTTTTGTTTCTTTGTTTTGTTTTGTCATACTGTCTCAATTCGTCACGGTTGCTGTGAATTGCCGTGATTTTGGATTTGTAATTTTAGAATTTCCCCTTTCCTCGTTCTTGCTTCGGTATTCGTTTGCCGATGTATTTTATCAAATACATTAAGAGGTTATAGATGACTTTACTTTTTATCGAGGGAGGCACGAAATTCCTCTTTTATTGTGTTTTGGGCATTTCTGCTGGTTCTTAAATATTTTTGGTCAAATAAATCAACTGTGAACTGTTTTTGGATCATTTGGTGTTTTATGTTCGGTTAAATTTTTACTTAGTGTTTAACTGTTAAAGGGAAACAAAAAGCAGTGCTTGCTGTTAATCATTATGTTGCTGTTATCATTGATGACTGTTTGGGGGAAAATTAAACATTGTAAGCTTGTTAATGAAACCACTCTCTCTCTCCATTATTATTTGTCTGATGTACATTTACTGCATTTCTCCTTTAATTCAATTCTTCTATAAACATTTTAAAAATATTTTTTGTCATTCCTGATTCATGTGTTCAACTATGCAAACTCTGCAGAACGGGCAAGACATCTTTGCAACGACCTAGTCACTCGCATAGCCATCCACGGAACTGTCAAGTGTGCTGCTTGCAGCTCGTTGTATCAAGGATTGTGAACCTTCATTTATAACTCAAAATCTGTTCACTATGATTGCCGTTGGTCCATCAATTTACATAACTTTATTTACGTCGAACAAACTCGTCATATTTACGATTGTTTACATGCGGGCTCATCAGTAACTCGAATGATTCAATCCCTCTCCGTATCCGATTCTCTCTCCTTCTACGAGGTACTGGGGCGATCGTAGTGAGTGGAATATAACGACTTGATTATTCGGGTTAGCTCATCAGCTGTTATCACACGGATATCGCATGTTAACCCGATTTTGATTGGTTAATATCGAGAATTTGGATTATCTCCCTTTCAACAGCTTAATTGTGTAAACAAACATTTTTTCGAGTGAATTTCTTCAAACTCGAATTTTCGGCGACGATCGTGAAATCGTCAAAGAACATCAAAATCGCCAAAAACACGCCTTATTCGCTTGACACCCAGACATGAACTATGTTATACGTATTTGTGAGGTACATTTGGTGCATAAGATAGTAACTCGTGCGCACGAGTTATAGAAAAAATATTTCTGTTTTTCTGTGGCACTCCAGTGCTTCCGTTATACCTTATACCTTAACTGTATCGAGATCTAAATTTAATTCCTCTAAAATATCTTTAATATAAGTAAACCATGAATCAACTCAAACATCAGTTAAATTTTTCGTAAGTAACACAGGATTAATTTGCGGAAGCATATTAGCGCCACACAAACTTTTTTTTCATTTTGCGTTATAACACAAAGTTTGCGTTATTTCGCAAATGTTTGCGTTATAACGCAAAGTTTGCGTTATTTCGCAAATGTTTACATTAGAACGCAGTCCGGTAACAAACTCTAGATCTACCCAAAGATATCTGTGCTCATTTGTGAAACGGTCATATCAAACTATGCGAGACATAATTAGGAACGATAACTCTCGTACCTGTAATCGTGCAGAGGTAATCGTGTATCAAATATGATCATATATTAAATTTTTAAGATAAATCAATATATTTGGAATTTGTGTTTTTTCTGCCACTTTATAATAAAAAGACAAGCTTTTACGAGTTATATCATTACATTGTACAATTTACCCTTAAACCTGATGTTCTATTAATTCTTCATTAGATTAATTGATAATTATAAACGAAAAATGACAAAGTTCAAAATATGTTTCTGTGAAATCATATGATTAAAACTTGTTCCTGCAATAATTTTTGTGATCTACCTCAATTAACTTATTAACTACTGTACACGGTTGTATATTGAAGTACATGGTTGTATATTGACAATAATTCGACACCTGTCAGACAACATTTACACTGCATTGGAATAAACAATTAATTCAGTCCTAACAG
>MJUU01038704.1:47057-64026 GCA_002080025.1 Modiolus philippinarum | reverse complement strand
TAACAAAATTAAAACCCTAAATCCAAAAATGTAGGAGTTCGCGTCGCATGCTACATGTGTCAAAATGGACATCTTGGGGCCTCTTGTTTGCACCAAGACCAATATCAAATATCCGAAAGCTTATTGCGCATCTGCAGCATATATGCAACGGTTCTTTAACAAAATTAAAACCCTAAATCCAAAAATGTAGGAGGAGTTCCCGTCGCAAGGATGTGTGATGGACGGACGGACGGACGAGGCCAACGCCAATATCCCCGAACTTTCATTCGAAAGTGCGGGGATAATTGAAACCCTAAATCCAAAAATGTAGGAGGAGTTCGCGTCGCAAGGATCTGTGACGGACTGACAGATGGACGGACGAGGCCAACGACAATATCCCGAACTTTCATTCGAAAGTGCAGGGATAACAAGAGCCCCAAGATGTCCATTTTGACACATGTGGCATGCGACGCGAACTCCTCCTACATTTTTATCCCCGCACTTTCGAATGAAAGTTCGGGGATATTATCATTGGCCTCGTCCGTCCGTCCGTCTGTCTGTCCGTCCGTCCGTCACACATCCTTGCGACGCGAACTTCTCCTACATTTTTGAATTTAGGGTTTTAATTTTGTTATAGAACTGTTGCATATATGCTGCAGATGCACAATAAGCTTTCGGATTTTTGATATTGGTCTTGGTGCAAAAAGAGGCCCCAAGATGTCCATTTTGACACATGTGGCATGCGACGCGAACTCCTCCTACATTTTTGGATTTAGGGTTTTAATTTTGTTGTAGAATTGTTGCATATGGTCTGTAGATGCGCAACTAGCTTTCGGATTTTTGATATTTATCTTGATGCAAACAAGAGGCCCCAAGATGTTGATTTGACAAAGACCACAAAATGTGGATTGTGACACATATGGCATGCAACGCAAACTCATCCTACATTTTTGGATTTATGGATTTAATTTTGTTGCAGAATTGTTGCATATAGTCTGTAGATGCGCAATAAGCTTTCAGAATTTTGATTCCGGTTCCAACTTTGGTAAATTTCCTGAAAATGTCAAAGACTGATATTTTTTGACATTTTGGCATATAATCTTATATTTTGGCAAGTATTTTGAAAAAATAAAAATTCTGAAATCTTAGGTGATTCCAATTTTGGTAAATATCCTGAAAGTCTCAAAGACCACTTATTTTTTGGAATTCTACCTAGCAACAATACTGTTAGGATTTGTTTCCATTAGGGCAATCATTTTCACCAATTGAATTTCAAAAATATTTGATTCCAATTTTGGTAAATTTCCTTAAAGTGTCAAAGACCAGATATTTTTTGGAATTCTACCTAGCAACCATGCTGTTAGGGTTTGTTTCCATTAGGGCAATCATTTTCACCAATTGAATTTCAAAAATATTTGATTCCAATATTGGTAAATTTCCTGAAAGTGTCAAAGACCACATATTTTTTGGAAATCTACCTAGCAATCAAACTGTTAGCATTTGTTTTGATAAGGTCAATCATTTTCACCAATTGGATTTCCAAAATAATTGATTCCAAATTTGGTAAATTTCCTGAAATTGTCAAAGACCACTAATTTCTGGAATTCTACATTGAAACCATAGTTCAAAAATTTGTTAGAATTAGAAGAAACATTTCACCAATTTGATTTCAAAAATATATGATTCCAGGTTTGGTAAAATTCCTGGAAGTCTCAAAGACTACTTATTTTTTGGAATTCTGCCTAACAACGATATATTCTTTAATTCCTTATGTTAAAAATAGTGACTGTCAATAGTTTAATTTCAAAAATGTTAAGAAAAATTATACCCAGGGTCTATAGCTGTTTTCTGTGTAAAACAGGGGGTGCCGGGATCACTGTCGTTTCCGACAGTCATTACTATAGTTTTGTTATAGAACTGTTGCATATATGCTGCAGATGCGCAATAAGCTTTCGGATTTTTGATATTGGTCTTGGTGCAAACAAGAGGCCCCAAGATGTCCATTTTGACACATGTGGCATGCGACGCGAACTCCTCCTACATTTATGGATTAAGGGTTTTAATTTTGTTGTAGAATTGTTGCATACAGTCTGTAGATGCGCAATAAGCTTTCAGAATTTTGATTCCGGTTCCAACTTTGGTAAATTTCCTGAAAATGTCAAAGACTTATATTTTTGGATATTTTGGCATATAATCTTATATTTTGGCAAGTATTTGGAAAAAATAAAAATTCTGAAATCTTAGAATTCGAAAATGTGATTCCAATTTTGTTAAATATCCTGAAAGTCTCAAAGACCACTTATTTTTTGGAATTCTACCTAGCAACCATACTTTTAGCATTTGTTTTGATAAGGTTAATCATTTTCACCAATTGGATTTCAAAAATATTTTATTCCAATTTTGGTAAATTTCCTGAAAGTGTTAAAGACCAATTATTTTTTGGAATTCTACTTAGCAACAATGCTGTTAGGATTTGTTTCACTTAGGGCAATCATTTTCACCAATTGAATTTCAAAAATATTTGATTCCAATTTTGGTAAATTTCCTGAAATTGTCAAAGACCACTAATTTTTCGAAATTTTACATTGAAACCATAGTTAAAAACTTTGTTAGAATTAGAAGAAACATTTCATCAAGTTGATTTCCAAAATATTAGATTCCAAATTTGGTAAAATTCCTGAAGGTCTCAAAGACTACTTTTTTTTTGGAATTCTGCCCGACAACCATATATTCTTTAATTCCTTATGGTAAAAATAGTGACTGTCAATAGTTTAATTTCAAAAATTATACCCAGGGTCTATAGCTGTTTTCTTTGTCAAACAGGAGGTGCGGGGATCACTGTCGTTTCCGACAGTCATTACTCTAGTTTATTGTGCAGTCTGTGTAAAGACACAGGAACTGAACCCAAAAGAAAGCAGATACATCAGTAGCAAATATACCTTTTAGTGCTTTAAGCACTGTGATTAACAATTATATTTCAAAAATTCTTGATTCCAATCTTGGTAAATTACCTGAAAGTCTAAAAGACCACTTATTTTTTGAAATTCTTCCTAGCAACCATACTTTTTGCATTTGTTTTGATAAGGTCAATCATTCTCACTAATTGGATTTCCAAAATAATTGATTCCAAATTTGGCAAATTTCCTGAAATTGTCAAAGACCACTAATTTTTGGAATTCTACATTGAAACCATAGAAAAAATATTTATTAGAATTAGAAGAAACATTTCACCAATTTGATTTCCAAAATATAAGATTCCAAGTTTGGTAAAATTCCTGAAAGTCTCAAAGACTACTTATTTTTTGGAATTCTGCCTAACAACCATATATTCTTTAATTCCTTATGGTAAAAATAAAGACTGTCTATAGTTTAATTTAAAAAATGTTAAGAAAAATTATACCCAGGGTCTATAGCTGTTTTCTGTGGGTGCGGGGATCACTGTTGTTTCCGACAGTCATTAGTCTAGTTATCCCCGCATTTTCTAATGAAAGTTCGGGGATATTGTTGTTGGCCTCGTCTGGCCGTCCGTCACAAATACTTGTGACGCGAACTCCTCCTACATTTTTGGATTTAGGGTTTTAATTTTGTTGTAGGATTGTTGCATATGGTTTGTAGATTGGCAATAAGCTTTCGGATTTTTGATATTTAGCTTGATGCAAACAAGAGGTCCCAAGATGTCTATTTGACAAAGACCACAAAATGTGGATTTTGACACATATGGCATGCGACGCAAACTCATCCTACATTTTTGGATTTACGGATTTAATTTTGTTGCAGAATTGTTGCATATAGTCTGTAGATGCACAATAAGCTTTCAGAATTTTTATTCCGGTTCCAACTTTGGTAAATTTCTGAAAATGTCAAAGACTGATATTTTTGGACATTTTGGCAAGTATTTGGAAATCAAAGCTCTAAAAGAGCTGAAAGTGTTTGTATGTGTTGAAGTTAAGGTATCTCAGTGGTATTATTCCACCATTTTTGTTTAATTAATAAATACTTGTGTTCATTTAGGTTTATTTGTATTTGCTTATAGAACATATGAGTAGACTTTTAGGTATTTTTTGTAATTATTAACAAGAACCCCATTGGAAATAAGTCTTTTTTTACCTTATTGGTTATCCTATGTGTTCAATATTACAATATTATATATACTTTTTAAACTATTCATTGCTTAACATTGTGTACATGATATGACTGTATGCACTTGCCTGTTTAAATATTATCATTATCATATTGATATCACTACAAAGAAATTAACATTTTGCAATTTATCTCTCTTATCATTTCAATGTTAATGGTGACCCCTAATTTTTATTTTTATATGTAAACTATATAATGATCTCAAAACAGATAACAAGTGATTACCCTAAAGGATGTCTCGCCTGTCCCTGCTGGACTCTAAATTGATGTAAAATCTAAGTGAACTAATCAGAAAAGTGAACATGCTCACTAGACTGTGAAATTGAGGTCAAGGACNTTACCCTTGAAAAGTTATGAAGGTTTTAGAAAAAAGTTTACGCCGCCGCCGCCGTCGCCGTCGCCGGATTGCTATACCTATGTCTCGCCTTCAGCGACTTTCGTCGCAGGCGAGACAAAAAGTATGAACAAACTCTATAATAGATTATTAAAGCCATCCTTTCATATACACATTTTTCCCATCATTTCTTTGTAAAACCTTCAATTTTTAATTTCATTTTTTTTTGCGTTTAAATGCACAGTGACCCCAAAAATTTATTATATATTTTTAACAATAATACAATTATGTTTCTACAAAGAAATTTTCACAAAATTCTATACCCTGCAGACACCTTGAATAATTCACCAATTTCAAACTTTGGCATACCACTGTGCAGTCAAAATATGATATCACAAGACCATGGAACCAAATGAGGCTAGGATGTTATCATCCTTTGGAACCTTTAAAAATTTTATTTCTTCTTGGTGTTTCTCAGAAAAATGTTCATGTAGTTCTTGTAGACAATAACTGAAGCCTTGCTGACCCATAACTGAGGGGGGCGACACAGGGCGTCTGTCCTCCCAATTCCCAGATTTTTTCCACCTTTTTTTCCCAATTCCCACATTTTTTGGCCCCTTTTTCCCAAATCCCACATTTTTGGGGCAATTTTCATTTCCCAAATTTTTACATTTTGAAACACCAATAATATTAAAAATTTATTTACCCATATGTTCCATAAAGTTAAAATTCTTCCATCATGGGAAATATCCTTACAAAAGGACCTAAATTCCATGCAACACAATATATCAACTAAGAACAAAATTTTATACATCTTATGGATGCTGCGGAGGAGTATGCCAGAAAATAGATTGGGCGTGAACAAGATGGAGACCTTGATTCTCTTTTTGATTGGATGAAGGTTGTGAAGTCTATGATTCCAAAACGAATCAATCAACTACAAGGGTCAATGAGAACTTAATCAATATCAATTTTTGATAAAGGGCTACGCCGAGCGCAGCATGATACGACCGCAGCATGTCGTCCACTGAAATTTGAAAAAGTGTAATTTAAAGTTGGTATGGACAAACGAAAGAGCTTGACACAATAATTAGATGGACACAATAAGGAGATTGAACCAGTAATTAGCTGGACACAAACTAGGGAAAATCAAAATTAGCCCTTATGACTCCTTATGATTCCTCTTTTACTTTAACCTTTTATAGCTCGGAAACGGTAAGAGCTTTGCCCAATCCACTGACATACTGCTGAAAGTTATATCAAGAAAAATTCCATCAAAATGCGATGAAAAATAAAAATTTTAAGTAATCTGCAAATTTGCAGTTTTGGCCCCTGTGAACCCTTATAGCACGGAAACGGCAAGAGCTACGCAAAATCTGTTGACACACCCCTGAAGGCTTGTATCAAGAGGAATCCAAAGAAAAAAAATCCCATCGAAATCCGATGAAAAATAAAATTTTTAGGTTATCTGTCAATTTGCGATTTTGGCCCCCTTCGGCCCCTCATAGCTCGGAAACGGTAAAAACTACGCCAAATCCGTCGACATTTTACTGAAAGCTTACATCAAGAGGAATCCAAAGAAAAAAATCCCATCGAAATCCAATGAAAAATAAAAATTTTAGGTTATCTGTAAATTTATGATTTTTGCCCCCTTTGGCTCCTCATAGCTGGGTAAGGAAACAAGTTACTAAAAATCTAATAGTAGAGCACTATGATAATTTTTCATAAGGAATCCTTTGGAAAAATTGCATCAAAATCGGACTAAAAATAAAAAAAAATAAATTTTTGAAATTTGCCCCTTTTGGGCCCATTTATCTCGTGAACAGTACATGCCACGTGAAATCCGTTGGTACACAACAGATAGGAATTTTCTAAGGAGTTTACTGAAAGAAACCCCATCAAAATCAGATAAATAATATAGATTCTACAGTCAAATATGTGAAAACAACTAATTTAACCTATTTTGGCCCCTTTTTCTAAAACGGGCGGGGCCCGGAACATAAAATTATAGCCTGGGCTAAAGCATGAGCCAAGAAACATCAAACTAAAATTTGAAAATGATCCGTTCAATGGAACCAAAGTTATGCTGTCCACAGACACAAAAATACCAAATTTTCCCCTTTTTTGGCCCCTTTTTCTGAAACGGGTGGGGCCACAAACCCGAAATTAAAACCCAGGGTTGCCCTTATGCCAAGAAACCACATACTGAAATTTGAAGATGATCCGTCCCCTAGAAACAAAGTTATGCTGGCCACAGACGCCGACGCCAAAGACTGCGCCATACCATAATACGACCGCAAAATTTTTGCGGTCGTATAAAAAATGCTGATGTTGCGAGATATTTCTCCTCCATTCATGAACACTATCCAGTTGTTCCTGCAGATAAGGACCCATAATAACATCATTTTTATATGTAAAAATAATTACAGTGAAAGAACTTGGAATTGGTAATTCTTAGAGAAATCCATCCTGCACAGGTACTACGCTGTCTAAGGAGGAGATATTACAGTCAAAAATTTGTTTTGCTTTCCTTTGGGTTTTCGGCCAAGGATTAAGACAATAATCTCCACTCTTTGTATTGGATACAAAAATTTAACTAATGCCTATACATACAATTGCACTCCACTAGATCTGCAAAATGTTCTACAAAACCTATTTCTAAGCTGTTAACATCCATCTTGACAGCTGTAAAACAGGACCTTCATATATATTTTGATACTTGCTTTTCAAGAAGCGGTACTAATGAAATGTGAATGTTGAAAAACTAAAGATGTACATGACATCTTGAACCCCAAGATCATTTTCACAATGTTAACAGCTTTTAAACTTTTGACTTCCCTGCACTACCATTTCTCATGAAAGGCTGAAATCTCGACTGAAAGATGTTTCTCCCAAAAGAACGGTGAACAGAGATATAAATACATTGTTATAGGTAGAGAACAAGCATACTTTGTGAAATACGACAACGAATTTGAGAAAAAATATACAAAGAAAGAACTGATGAAATGTCAGAGTTTGTAATCCACAACATATTTGTAAGTTTGGAGGACTTGTTTTTAACAGACTTAAGAAATTCCAATGGGCATCTCTTTCAGCTGATATGTTTCATCACTGAACAAAGGCTGGACAAATTGAAGGGTTTTTCAAACCAAAAGTAAAGAATAAGCCCAATTATTTTATTTTAGCCTCCGTTATATAGAGCATACCTTTTCACTAAAGAACCTTAGCTTTGGTGATTTCCCTGACCTTATCTAACCAAAAGAGCTCAAACTTAAAGATACCACAACACTTTCCACATCATCCTTATTCCTTGACCATTATCTGGAAATTGACAACAGTTGTAGACTTAAAACTACAGGCTGTATCACAAACGCTATTACTTCACTTTTCCAAGTCGACTTCCCATTTCTTTGTAGCAACATTATTTCTTCAAACTCATTCGCTACTCAAAGGCATGTGGTCCATACAGTAACTTCCTTGATAGAGCCTGGTCGTTCACAAATAGGTTACTTAAACAAGGAAGTCACCGATGCACAAGTTTGACGGTCGACATCACAATCTCCTGGCCCTGCACTATGGAATATTTGTTATCATGGGCTGCCATGCATTATTCTTGTAAATTATGGTTGAATTTGCTTCATTAAGTTTTTTGAGAGGAAATAATCAAAATATGATTTTCTCATATGCTAAAATGTTAAATTAATATTCCATGCTGTCAGTCTTGTCTTTTTGTCTGGAAGACTCATATGAACAATCATTGTAAAGAAACCATCCATACATCATTTCAGTACGTATTGGTCAAATTTACTCCAAACGTTTCATAGCAGCTGATAAAATAATCATTGTCTCATTTGGTGTAAGGTTAAACTATGTTCTTCACTTGCAGTCATCTTTTTTATGAGTAAAACACCTTTTTGGCGGGGGCCACCCAAGGACTATTATGGCCAAGTTTGGTTCACATTGGCTCAGAAATTTCAAAGAAGAAGATCTTTAAATGTGTTTTCGCCTAGGGTCCAATGTTAAATAATAATGTTCCCCACTGACGGCTTTCTTGAATATAGCGAGGACCTAAAAAAAAAACATTTTGCAGGGGACCATCTATTAAAGACTATTGTGGCCAAGTTTGGTTTCAATTGGCCCAAAAATTTCAGAGATTAAGATCTTTGAATGAAAAGTTTGGACGGAGGACAAACGAAAAGTGAAGGCAAAAACTCACCTTGTCTATAGCCAGTTGAGCTTAGATGTTTTCCAACCGGGTCAAATATTATACTATGCTATGCACTGGTGGTCATATTTTAAACGGATCAGAATGACGTACATGAGTACTTTTTATATAGGAGTTTCCATACGTCTTTCCTGCCATGTTTGGTCAAATTTATGTCAGTAATGATAAAACGTAATATACACAACTACATTTCAGTGGTGCTTGCTACATCATTTAGTTTTGCCAAGTAGTATCAGAGGAGTTGAGTTGAAAACTTTGTGATGAATAGACAGACAAGCATGACAGAAAGTTGGGGATACATGATTAACCTTATCGACAGTCATTGTTACTTTGTCCAAGAGCTGAAAAATATCAATTCAAGACAAACATGAGGATACCATGAAGATGAGGCACATTTACATGACTATATCGATTAATGTCACTGCTCAATCAAGTCAATGATAGTGAATAAAATGTGACCAAGCAAATAGACTCTTTAATATGAAGGAAGTCTTCTACCGTTGCCTGGTAACAAATGATTCGGAAAGATTTAACATGGGGACAATAGATTCATGTTCATTGTCCTTCATTGTCATCATTGCTGTGTTTGTCAAGTGACTCTCTATGAATTTCTTCTTAGTTCTTTCTCTGATAATAATTTCATTTCCTTCATTTTAATCTCTCTACCTACCAATTAATGTCTGGAAAAGCTTAACAGAAACTAGAAAATTTTACAACCCAAATTACCCATAGGAACAACTAAGAAGTTGATCTTGTGATAACAAACCTTTCAAAAGCTTCCACTTTTGATTTTTTAATCATTATTTATTTTTTAAGGTAGTTAAATTTCTCATTTCCCACATTTTTGTGATTTCCCACTAAACTAAGCACAAAAACTTAACATGTTCATTGGACCATGAAATTGAGGTCACAGACAAAAGCTTAATAGCAGACTGTCATGTACTACTCAAGACCAACCTTTATATCAAATATTATTGACCTAACACTTATAGTTACTGAGAAAATGACCTAATCACAAAAACTTAACATGCTCACTAGACCNTGAAATTGAGGTCAAGGACAAAAGCCATATGGCAGACTGTCATGTACTACCCAAGGCCAACCTACACACCATATACATTTGTATCATTAACCTACCACTTATAGTTACCGAGAAACTAAACTAAGCACAAAAACTTAACATGTTCATTGGACCATGAAATTGAGGTCACAGACAAAAGCCATATAGCAGACTCTCATGTACTACTCAAGACCAACCTATATACCAAATATCATTGACCTACCACTTATAGGTACTGAGAAAATGACCTAATCACAAAGTTTATGTCGCTGTCGCCGCCATACTTTGTACGCATATGTCTCGCTTGCCGCTACTTTCGTCGTGGGCGAGACAATAAATCTTAACCAGACATACAGACCTAAGGATGGTTGTACATACAGACAGATGTATAAACAGAGGGACAGACAATGTTAACACTATATGCTCATTCCATATATATGGGCAGGGCATAAAAATACAGCTTGTTTCAGGGGAATGGTGCTAACAAGAACACAACTGATATATGGTCAATAACATTATACTAATTGCAGCTTGTTTCTGGGGAATGGTGCTTACAAGAACATGACTGATGTATGGTCAATAACTTAATACCAAATGAAGCTTGTTTCAGGGGAATTGTGCTGACAAGAACATGACTGATGTATGGTCAATAACATTATACCAAATGCAGCTTGTTGCTAACATTATACCAAATGCAGCTTGTTGCTAACTTTATACTGAATGCAGCTTGTTGCAGGGGAATTGTGATAACACAATAGATGTATGGTCAATAACATTATTAATTAATTGTTAGTCTTCTATGGAAGACTTGTGTCACCTGCACATAACTGTTGTCAAATTTGATCTGAGAAACACAAATTTCTAAGTTATTCTAGGTTGGTAAACTGAAAGCAGATGTCCAACAGACCTTGGTTTGATAAGCGCATTATTGAATCCCATACTAAAGTCACATCTAAATTTTTAAGTTGCTGTGATTTTGTAGTTGCTGAGAAAAAAAAAAGTATATGTATTACCAATTATTTCCCTTGACAAGATTTGTTGAAAATATTCCAAGTCGGTAAACAGGAAGTGGATGTTCAACCAGGGATTTTTCAGGGTATTTTGTGAAATGGCTTTTCAATCGACAAAAGAGGAATTTTGGGAAATTATATTATAAATCTTTAGAATTAATGATTATGTTTTTCTCACCTGATATATTTATTACTTGGACTTTATCTTAATTTATTGCAATAAGTTCAAGAAAACAGCAGAAATATAAGGATGAAATGTATACATTTTTTGTGAAGTTAGTTAGTCCAAATCATGTTTCAATATTGAGTTAATTGCTTTCAGTTGCACAAATCTAAAAAAATATTCAAATCAAATTTTTAGAGGGTAATATGGTTGATACCAGATTTCATATGGCTATGATTTTTAGTTGCTGAGAAGGGAGTTGCAAAATTTATACTAACGGGTATTGACAGAATTTGTTGAAAATATTCCTAGTCGTTAAACAGGAAGTAGATGTTCAACACATCTGAATTCAATAAGGACAATATGGAACCCCATACTAAAGTCACATACCAGATTTGAAGCGGCTATGATTTGTTTTTTGAGTTGTAATTGCTGAGAAAAATTTGTGCTATTGACAGAATTTGTTGAAAATAATTCGGTAAACAGGAACTAAATGCCTGACAGACCTTAGTTTCGATAGGTGCAATATGGAATCCCATACTTAAGTCAAATACCAAATTTAATGATGTATTGCTATGTAGTTGCTGAGAAAAGTGTTACGAAAATTTTACTATTGACAGTATTTGTTGAAAATATTCCAAGTAGGTAAACAGAAAGAAGATGTCAGACAGACCTGAATTAGATAAGTGCAAAATGGAACCTCATACTAAAGTAACATACATAATTTCAAGTGGCTTAGATTTGTGGTTCCTGAGAAAAGTGTTACAAATAGTTGAGTGAACAACGACAATGAGGACACAAGACAACTCAAGTGATCCCTATATGTCGCTCTGGAGTACATGTGCAGGCGACAGACATAAAAATGCTGCTTGTTTCAGGTTTTCTACCTCTTCACTTATAATCAGTTCTGGTATACTGTGTACCATAGCAACAGTAGCTGTGACTGGTTCCTTCCTCTCCCCAGCTAGTCCTGCTTCTCTAAAAAACAAATCCAATGTCATGTTTACATAATATATAACTGAAATGGCAGTCTTACCATGTGCATGGTTTTGAAATATGTTTGAAACAGATTCCTGTTTTCCACTGTTTTTGCAGAGTTACACTGAAACTTATGATTAACTAATTTCTTGGTGTCATTTGATATTTGGTCTGATATTGTACATGGAGACATCAATAGTAATTTCCAGATCAAAGATATTGATGGTGTATGAATATTTATCATATGTTTATGGAAGATAACAATAAAAATTTTCCCCTTGATAAAACTGTCGATTATTGATATTTAGTCCAGAAATCTTAAAATTGTCATAACTGTGTGTTATGACTTTTGTTATCACTTGTTTCAGGTTGAAATGAACTGCTTCCGGTGTAATATGGCATTTTGACCCGCATGGTAAATCGACCCGCGGGTCAAAATCGTAGAAAAAATGATCCCCGGGTCACTTTTCCACATGGGATTTTGACCCGCGGGTCACTTTACAGCCAGAGTATTTTGATCCCCCACATGGAAAAATGACCTACCCTAATTTCTAAGAATAAATTATAACATCTATCTTGTTTCAAAGGGTAGGTCAAAATACCATAGCTTCTTAAAACAAGAGGCTCTCAAGAGCCTGTATCGCTCACCTGGCCCTTGATTAACATAGACATTTTATGTTAAAGAGCCCTTATATATAATTAGACTATAAATCCAATATCCCTAATTAGTTAAAGGGGAGAAGACCTCTGTTAGTTTAACATTGGACCCCATGGGAAAACACTAAGTTCCCCACTGGCTGCCATGTTGGATATCGCGCTGACCTGAAAAGCACCTTTTTGCAAGGGACCACTCAATGACTATTGCGGCCAGGTTTTGTTCCAATTGGCTCAGTACATTCAGAGGAGAAGATCTTTGAATGTGTTTTCCCATAGGGTCCAATGTTAAAACTATGTTTCCCCCGGCGGCCATCTTGAATATAGCACTGACCTGAAAAACACCTTCCTTGCAAAGGACCACCTAACGACTATTGTGGCCATGTTTGGTTCCAATTGGCCTAATAGTTTCAGAAAAGAAGATCTTTGAATGTTCAATGTTAAAACTGTGTCCCCTTCTGACGGCCATGTTGATTGTAGCGCAATCCTGAAAAACACCTTTTTTGTAAGGGACAACCCAAAGACTATTGTGGCCAAGTTTGGTACCAATTGGCTCCATAGTTTTCAGAGAAGAAGATCTTTGAAAATGTTTTCCCATAGGGTCCAATGTTAAAACTATGTTCCCCGCTGGCAGCCATCCTGGAAATTGCGCGGACCTAAAAAACACCCTTTTTGTAAGGAACCACCCAAGGACTAATGTGACTGAGTTTGGTTCCAATTGACTCAGTAGTTTCAGAGAAGAAGATCTTTGAAAGTGTTTTCCCATAGGCTCCAATGTTAAAACTATGTTTCCCGCTGGCGGCAATCTTGGAATTCACGCAGACCTTAAAAACACTTTTTTTGTAAGGGACCACCCAAGGACTATTGTGGTCAAGTTTGGTTCCAATTTGCCCAGTAGTTACAGAGGAATAGATCTTTGAATGTATTTCCCATAGGGTCCAATGTTAAAACTGTGTCCCCCGCTGGCCGCCATGTTGAATGTAGTGCGATCCTGAAAAACACCTTTTTTGTAAGGGACCACCAAAAAACTATTGTGGCCCAGTTTGGTACCAATTGGCTCAGTAGTTTCAGGTAAGAAGATCTTTGAAAATGTTTTCCCAAAGGGTCCAATGATAAAACTATGTTTCCCGCTGGCAGCCATCTTGGAAATCACGTGGACCTAAAAAACACCTTTTTTGTAAGGGGCCACCCAAGGACTATTGTGGCCAAGTTTGGTTCCAATTGGCTCAGTAGTTTCAGAGAAGAAGATCTTTGAAAGTGTTTTCCCATAGGGTCCAATGTTAAAACTATGTTTCCCGCTGGCGGCCAGCTTGGAAATCTGGCGGACCTAAAAAACACCTTTTTTGTAAGGGACCACCCAAGGACCATTGTTTCCAATTGGCCCAGTAGTTTCAAAGAAAAAGAATTTGAAACGTTTTTTTTCCATAGGGTCCAATGTTAAATTTCGGTCCCAGCTGGCGGCCATCTTGGATGACGTACAGACCTGAGCGACACAATTTTTAAAGGGTACCACCCAAGGACTATTGTGGCCAAGTGGTTTCAGAGGAGAAGATCTTTGAATGAAAAGTTTACGGTCGGACGGATGGACGGACGGACGACGGAAGCAAAGTGATTGCAAAAGCTCACCCTGGCATAGCCAGGTGAGCTAAAAAGGTCTCAGACCTGCAGAACAGTCTAAATGTATACAGAAGTGTACCAGAGTCATAATTCATACTAAATAAAGGCATATTTTTATATTTAATACCTAGAACTAACGCTGCATAGGGGTCGGTCAATTTCCCAAGGGGGGTAGGTCAAAATACCATGGCTTGATGAAATATGATTTACATCCTGCAAAACAGTCTAAATGTACATAGAAGTGAACAAGAGTGATAATTCATACAAAATAAAGGCATATTTTTATATTCAAGACCCTGACTAGGGGGTAGGTCAATTTCCCATTGGGGGTAAGTCAAAATACCATGGCTTGTTGAAATATGATTAACAACCTGCAGAACAGTCTAAATGTATACAAAACTGTACCAGTGTGATAATTCATACAAAATAAAGCATATTTTTATATTTATACCGAAAACTGACCCTGAGTAGGGGGTAGGTCAAATTCCCATGGGGGTAGGTCAAAATACCATGGCTTGATGAAATCTGATTTACAACTTGCAAAACAGTCTAAATGTATACAGAACTGTGCCAGTGTGATAATTCATACAAAATAAAGGCATATTTTTATATTTATACCGAGAACTGACCCTGAGATGGGGTAGGTCAATTTCCCATGGGGGTAGGTCAAAATACCATGGCTTGATGAAATATGATTTACAAGCTGCAAAACAGTCTAAATGAATACAGAAGTGTACCAGAGTGATAATTCATACAAAATAGAGGCATATTTTTATATTTATACCGAGAACTGACCCTGAGTAGGGGGTAGGTCAATTTCCCATGGGGGGTAGGTCAAAATACCATGGCTTGATGAAATATGATTTACAACTTGCAAAACAGTTTAAATGTATACAGAAGTGTACCAGAGTCATAATTCATACAAAATAAAGGCATATTTTTATATTTAATACCTAGAACTGACCTTGAGTAGAGGGTAGGTCAATTTCCCATGGGGGTAGGTCAAAATGCCATGGCTTGATGAAATATGATTTTCAACTTGCAAAACAGTCTAAATTTATACAGAAGTGAACCAGAGTGATAATTCATACAAAATAAAGGCATATTTTTATATTTAATACCAAGAACTGACCTTGAGTAGTAGTAGTATCCATTTGTTTTAATTTGTCCAGTTAACTGTAAGCATGAAGCATACAAATGATAAATTTCTATTTTTCTCAGTATTGAATATAAAAATATGCCTTTATTTTGTATGAATTATCACTCTGGTTCACTTCTGTATATATTTAGACTGTTTTGCAAGTTGAAAATCATATTTCATAAAGCTATGGTATATTGACCTATCATGTCATTGAAGGAGAGCTATTACAAATTTTAGGAAAAATGATGAGTATTTTTGCCATAAATGGCCTTTGAAAATCATGTTAATTCATAGATAAAAAAATGTTGCACTCCTGACATGTTTGTCACCCACAGCAAAACTGTAAAAATTATTTTTAATTTAATTTTCCATGGTTAAATGCATTGATATGTTAAAATTACTCAAAACTGACCATTTACAAAGGCACATTGACACTTTTTGACTGTCATAAAAAAATGTGTTACACTCCTGACTCATGTACATTCATTAATTTAATTCTTTTTCTGCATTCATATTTACAACAACTAGTAGGATTATTGGAAAATGAAAGCTAAACATTTTTCTACCTTCCAAATGAATTAATTTGTATGTAATGGTTGATATTATTAATTTTTCTTTTTTTCCTTTTGCTTAGATGAAAAGGGACTATTTTTCCACAAAAACTTCTTATATATTTTTCATTGAATGACAAAAATACAAATTTTCACATTGAGAAATGCTATAAAATTGATGTAAATAACTACATGTTAAGAAATATTAATTAAAAAATTTTTTTATGTCAAATTCCTGACCAGGTGTTGCACTCCTCACATTACTTGTTGCTGACAGAACATACTTTTATTGTCATACTTTTAACACAAATTATATTAGATATTGTGAAGTGTGAAGATTAATTTTTACACCATTTTGATTCAAAAATATTCCCAAAATGATGAAGAAAATGACAGAACTAGACATACTGGCTAGGCTAAAAAGCATGTTACACTCCTGACATACCTAAAATGGCATTGAAAAGAAAATCTCCATGTGTACAGTAACATATTTGGAACTAAAAGACACAGGCTGCCATGGGCTTTTTGGATATAATAAGGAAGAATATTAAATATATCGATGTATAAAATAATAGAGATTTAAACCCATGGTGTTACACTCCTGACAATCCTAAGGAAGCCATTGTATTTTGACCTACCCCTACTCAGAGTCAGTTCTTGGTATAAAACATAATAAAGGGCTACGCCGAGCGCAGCATGATACGACCGCAGCATGTTGACCACTGAAATTTGGACAAGTGTAATTCTAAAGTAAGTATGGACATATTAAACAGCTTGACACAATAATTAGATGGACACAATAAGGAGATTGACCCAGTAATTAGCTGGACACAAACTACGGAATATATAATATTAGCCCTTATGACTCCTTATGATTCCTCTTTGACCCCTTATAGCTGGGAAACAGTAAGAGCTACGCCAAATCCATTGACATACTGCTGAAAGCTTATATCAAGAGGAATCCACAGAAAAAAATTCTGTCGAAATCCGACGAAAAATAAAAATTTTCAGTAATCTGCAAATTTGCAGTTTTGGCCCCTTTGACCCCTTAAAGCTCGGAAACGGTAAGAGCCTTCGCTAAATCCATTGACATACTACTGAAAGCTTATATCAAGAG